>BMAU01014897.1:342500-409944 GCA_019973935.1 Trichonephila clavipes
GAGGACAGCTTATATAAAAATAATTTATGTAAAAGTTATGTTAAACATGCTTTGTGTCCACACACACACACAGGCAACCTTCCCCATTTATGTTAATGATACTGAGCAAAAACCTATTGAAAATAATGAGTAGGGAAATACGATTTTTGCTGTATATATATATATATATATATATATATATATATATATATATATATATACAGCAAAAATCAGATTTCGAGAGCTATCCACTTAACCATTATTACTCCATCTTTGAGTCAGCTGTAAATAATATAATGTTCCTTAAGAGTAAGAGAGCTTTTATTAGACGAAATATATGTAAAAGTGTGCAATTGTTTGTGTAGATTTTTTTCTTATTAAATGGGGAAACGTCCCTGGCTGCGAAAGAAAAGTGTCCCAAAAGAGAGAGGAATTATGGCAGCTGCAGCTCAATGATTGCAATTGTACACACGTTGCTGTCAAAGGAAAGTGCGAATTAGGTTTGCATTGATGACAGCATTTCGGTTAGAAATAGAGACGGGTTGTTAGTATTCAACTTGAAGAAAAGAAAGGAAAATTGGGAAATGATTTTTCATCTGTCATGTGATAAAGTTTTACCGAATTATTAGAAATGGGCAAGACTTTTTCGTTTATTGTCGTTTTGAGAAGTTGAAAGAAAGAACGCTTTTTCCCATATTTATAAGGATAGGAAGATGAATATTAGAAGAAAATATTTCGAGGGTGTCAATTTATTGGAAAAATGTTCCTTTTTTTGTGCTCATAGGAGTTTTTATGTTTCCTTTAACTTATTTCTTATGGAAATATCAGAATATATGAAATCTTATTGAATAACAAAAGGAAAATATGATTTTTATAAATCATTCATAATTTATTGAAGTCCCAATTACTTAAATATCTTTTTTATATTTGTAGCATAACTATATTATGTCACGTTACCTAAAAGAATTTTTGTATAAATGTTGCCTAGTACCCCTCCATTTAATTTCTTTTTAAAGAGAATAGAAATTTTAAGATTAATTTGTAAATAAATTACTCGGTTAAGAAATTATGATGTTTGACGGTACCACGTTATGTTTAAAATACAGTAGTTAAAATTTTAATTAATTTTTCAAAATTTTAAACCTCAAAAAAGAGAAGTTGTTTTTAGATCAACAATTTCATTCAGGCTTATTAAATGCCCTTCTTATACTGCATTTTACGTTTCTTTAAACCATATTATAACGCGATGTCGATGAAAGGAATTCCTTTCCATTCGTTCCTTTCATTTGACCCTGTTAAAAAAATGTTGAGGTTGGTGCTTTTTAAGCAAAAGTTTTAATAAAATAAAAGCAGACTAATATAAATATTCAATAAACTAAAACGCACAATATATAAGATTTAAAGCAACTTAAGACAAACTCGTATACGCACAACCCGATGTATATATGTATCATTTAACGTGATATTGAAAATGCACTCCAAGGAGTGTCCCCGAAATGAAGGGTGTCGTTAAAAAGAGACATGCAGCAACGAAAAATAAAGTACTTTTGTGACGGCTCTATCCGCGACCTTCTCCCAAACAAACCATCTTGCGGAATCTTCGGTCCTTAAAAAAATTTATTAGAAAGTTCCCTCTGAAGAAGAAAACGCGAACATGTAAATTAAGTCTACTGTATAAACTCTAGGCTTTCAAGTTAGATATATATATATATATAGGGTTGGCTGTTAGTGGAGCAGAGATTAATAAAATCAAAAATGTAACGTAGATATTTAGTTCTTGATAATTGTAATAATTAAGGTGACGATTTGTCACTGGAGATTGAATATACATTTGATAGCTAGGAAAGCATTTTACTTGAAGTTAGTGTTAATGGTAATTAAAGTCTTCTCGTATCTCGCGTACCTCGTTAATTATCTTCATATTGCTTGAATGGGATGCATCTCTTAGTTTTGATTGATCGAATTTGTGTTGTTGTTTTTGTTGCAAATAAACTAAGTGAATGCGTACATGTCTAATCTTCCTTCCCTTTCTTTCACATCTATAGGTGCGGAAGCGAGATCCTTACACTTTAAAGCGATATTCACAACATGAAGCGAAAACCATGTCATCCGAGTAGGATTTAACATCGGCACGGACGACATAACACGGAGCAAAACGTTTAGGTTCAAAGTAGTCAATAAAAAAATGGATGGCATCATAAGAAACTACTCTCCATTTTGTACCTACCATTTACATCAAAGATGCCACACTCGCTGCCCTCAATGAACAATTTTGCGACCCGACTAGTATATTGGCATACAATAATAAGTAATAAAATATCGTAATTTCTCCCGAAATAGGAAAGATAAATGCGTAGAAAACATGTAAAGTGTCAGAAGGTAAAAACTAAATTTTTATGTTCTTTTATATATGCTTATTATAACGTATTATTTGAAATAAACCTCCTTTTCAAGGAATATTTACTTTGGGGGGGGGGCACCCTGAGTTCAACCTTGTTTATTTGGCCCAAGTTAGATTTAAGTTTACACACACTCCCGATTCACTTCATCTGAACACGGCTCTATATGAAAGTCACATCCAATCAAGCCCTAGAAATATTAGATTAGTGAGGAATCAAGTGAAAATAGTGGCCACATGAGTATAATCTGGGGGTTGTGATTCGGTCAAAGATATTAGGCATTCCTTCCCCCTTCCCCGGCCTCAAGGGAAAAAACGTGTTTCTTTCCACACCACAGTGTCTGTGGAAAATTAAGTTGTCGTAGAGCTCTGATAGGATTTATTGATGATCTGCTGCTGTATGCGATGAAACTCGAGTTTATGATTTTAAAAGTGAAACGTTTTACAGAAAGTGGCCAAATTGGCGCCACCAGGACCACACTTCAAAAATGACTGCTATTTGACAAACATGCCTTTTGACCGAGAACACGATTTTGTACCAATCCATCATTTCCATCTCTTTAACCCAGTCCCATTGCCTGTTCTGTACGTTCAATGGCAGTCTTCTCAGGTATAATATCCCTTTCTTCAAAATCTGTCAGTTCGACTTTGTTGGAGAAACTAAGAGGATATTCATTTATTGGGAGTTCTGTAGTGAAGATCGATCTGTACCCGAAAAAAATCGTGTAATTTTGTGTATCAATTTTTACTATTATATTATAAAATCAAGAACAGTTAATTAAAAAAATTTTGAAGCATTTATGACCAAAGTAACTTTTAATACTTACAAGGCTTCTTTGTTCTTTATCATGTAAGCAAATATAAAGATTTCTCGATATTTAAATGCACAACTGAGATTTTCTTAGAAAAAACTAAATTTTGTGTGCCCACAACTCTCACATTCAAAGTAAAAACATTCTTCCATAATTTCGACAGAGAATGATAGGAGTATAAAGAATTTTAATTAATTCTCTTAATAAGCATTTAAAGCACGTTGTATCACGTTGATGAGAAAATCGTACAAAACATCCTTTCATACATTTATTACTTTCAAAACTATCACATTTAAGCAGTGTATGAGGTTGTATGGTACATATTCTTAAAGAGATGTACTATATTTTTGTAGTCAGAAAGATATCTTACGAAATATATCCTATAACAGTGTTATGTTTTCTAATGCTCTTAATCTAGCACTGAAATAAAATTTGACCGGTTATTAAACAATAACTCCAAACTTTCCTTCCTAGTTATCCTCGGCAAATATTTATCATCAATAAAACACTCCAGAATTCAGATTCAGAATCGATCGTAATAAGCTAGATGGCATTTCATTCTCCAGATAGGGAAATATCAACATCCTTCCAGTTCTATTCTCGTCCAGATTTTGAGCAAGCGAAAATAACGGAATAATCACTCCAGGCTAAATTGCATGAAACCGTGATAAGTTTAAGTCTTAAGATGATGACTGCGTTTTATTACCTAGGCAATAAACTCACGGAAGAATTATTTCCATTCGTCTTTTCTAAAATAACGTCAAGAAGAGACTCTGGAAATGGCAGATATTCTCCATTTGATTTGATTGGGAGATTAAAAGCATACACGGTATGATGTAAATGAATAAGATAATAAAATTATTTCAGAACTTTCATATGTAAAAGAAAACAAGATAACGATTTTCTGACTTTCGTTGCCGTTTAATTGTACGAAGTGAATTCTCTCATCAGTATTCTTATTTATTTATTTATTTTTTTGCGAAGACATCAGTTCAAAATTGTATCTATGTTAATCTAAATTAATGTAAGAAAAATTACTAACATTTTCTATAAAAGAACAAATAAAACCATTGAAAATATTAAAAACTACTATTTATTTATGAATCATTAATATTATATACTATCCTATCATGTGGAATTTATTGTCTACATTATTACATTTGAAACTAACTCATCAACCATGTTTTAATCCCACAATGTTTCCTCGGTTAGTAAATTTGTAAGGCTTTATATGCTAATTTTATAAATTGTTATTTCTTTTTTGTGTTAAGTATGTTTCCTATTTTTGGATATTTCCATTGGAAGTCTCAAGTACCAACCTAAAACTAGTTGACATGCTTAAATTGCTACAATGTAAGGTATCCGAATACGTTCGGAACCGTGATTTTAAAAAAGCGCATAAATGGATAATTTTCATGATATTTAGTGTCCCTCAGATGAAAACACATGCATAAAATTGTTTTAAGGACATTATGATAAAAACAATTGAATTAAAAAATATTTTGGCAAACTTTTAACTTAGAATGATCTTTTTTCCAAATGTTCTCCTTTTGTGAAAAATGGTTCGATTATAATAATATTTTTCCTGTATATAATAATATTTAATTATAATTAAATAATTCTAAATAATTATAATAATAATATATTAATTATAATAATATTTTCCCTGTATAGATCAGACCTCTCTTCAGAGGCTAAGCTAGAAATTTTGAAAACTTCACATTATTTTCAGAGTTACCACCAATTGAAATAATTATTGCTGTTTTTTTCTTACTATTGCTCTCCTCTGTTGTCGTAAAACATGGATACACACCCACTTCTAAAATATATATTTCAAAAATTCTAGTTGAGCCTCTGTAGAGAGGTCTGAGCTATATACAACAGCGTTTCTCAAACTTTCAATACTGGCGACCCAATTTTCAATCATAATTTTTGTCGCCCCCCCGTACAACAATAATGTATTTACTGCAATAAAAATGCACTTTGAGAGAGAGACGCTAAAGTTACAATACGATCTTATTTATAAACCATACAAATTAAAACGATAAGTATATTAAATTTTGTGTATATGTAACTTTTAAGTAATATATATTTTAAGAAAATTACTTAAAATATATATTACTTACTTATTATTATGTTATTTTTCTTTCTCTAATTTTTAAATTTGAACAGATCGCAAAATGATATATTAAATTATAGATTTTTTTCCTTCAGCATTCACATTTCTCAAAGTACAAATGTCATTAAAAAATAGTCTAGGCAATGTTGCTCTCCATCATATCCATCACATAAGGCATTATAGGGTACGTTTGCGTGAATCTGGGCAACCTATCTTACGTCAGCGCAAAACATGTAAAAATGCTTTTCCTCGCACAAATCCAGTCAGTTTTGGTCGACTCGATACTCCTATAGCTACCGAATCTAGCTTGAATGTACATTTTTTTTAATTGACACATTAATTGTAATTCACGGTAATTAATTATTTACGGCAGTAGATTAAAACAATATCATACATACATTTTTAAGTCGTAAGCAAACATTCGATGATAATAAAGAATCAACAAATACACAGATGAACGAGCATGGTTCCGAAAATTAAATCAAGGCGATATTCTTATAAATACTTAAATTTTGGATTTACCACTACTGAAGTAAATGATGGAAAAAAGGCCCAGCTCGATATGTGTTAAAACTTACAAATCTGTAGAATAACATGTGAAAATTGTTTTTAAAACATGTAAAATCATTTAGCTTTGTTGGCAAAGAATTTTAAAAAGTATTTTCTGTATGAGGACAGCTTGGTAGCAAGTTACGAGTGGATTAGGGATCTAATTCAAAATACTCCAGAAGGGCTCTCAACTTCCGAAGAAGAAATCTTCAGAGATTTCACATCCAGTGAAAAATTAAAAGGCAATTTTGTAATAAATAGCTCTTTGAATTTTGGGTAGAGGTGGATGAGGAATTATCTGTAATGAAAACAAAAGTACTTCGTATACTATTACCATTTTCAACATCCTACCTTTGTTAAACCGGATTTTCTGCGGTGTATGCTTTGAAGACAAAATATAGATCTCAGCTAAATATAGAAAAATAACACTTTAAGTGTCAATTTCTGATATTAAACCTTCCTTTGAAAAACTTTCCTCTACAAGACAAGCCCGTAGAAGTCCCTAATAATTATTAAACTTGTTCTTAATTTAGTAATAAGATTGATTGATTGAATATTAACGTCGTACTGTTCAGCTGCCCGAGGGCTTTTGACGACGGACCACGTAATTTTGAACTATGGTTAAGTGACGTGGACGACATCTGAGCTGGCACCCCTCTCTCCTAACTAACACACCACACCAACGGGAGGACGTTTCAGCTCTCGATAGATTTAACGTGGATCGCTGCCCTACACGGCGGGTCTTTCGTGGTACTGGGCTCGAACTCGTGACAAGGCAAGCCACGAACCGATACCTATACCACTCGGCTACCGCGGCCAAATTTAGTAATAAGAAATTATTTATAAAATACCTTCTTCAGTACTGATACATTAAACGTATACTGGCTGAAACACCGACTCTTCGTACGAGTTCATTTTTTTAAAAAATAAAACATTATTCTTGATATAATAGCTGAACTGTAAGGAGAGTAAAACTGCGTGCACGACATTGTATACAAAAATGTAAAATGATTTTTTTTAGATAAATGCTATAATTATAAATAACTGTTTAAAAGAACTGTAATTTTAAACCTCACAGAATTAGTATTTAGAATTAATGTTAAATAATGAAAAAGAATATAAAATTCCGTTGAATAATAATTGTTTACTTTTTAACATTTAAAGCGAGAAGACTTCAAAATGTTTTAACCCGGGAGCAGGCGCGTACTCGATACTAACGCTAATGGTAGTGCGGGGGGGACTCAGTCCCCTCAATCATTTGTTTATAATTATTTTTACTGTACTCGATACAAATCAGAATTCTAGTGAATATTTTAATTTATAGAAAGTATACTTACCTTCTTTCAAGGACAATTCAATTCTTTGATGATTTGAGGAAAAATCCAATTCGTTTTTTCTTTTAACGAGTAATATTTTATATTAAAACGTAATAAAAAAATCTCTCATTGAGGAAATACAACAAATAAAACAAAATGTTTTTTTTTTAATTTGGCTTTGGGATCAAAGATAGCTATTTGATGACGGAAAAAAGCCAGTTAATAAGCATAAATTACGTCAGTGTTGTGAGTATTTTTTTTATTATGGAAGAAAGCATTTTGTTTTACTTCTCTTTCCGGTTATTTTTTTAAAAAAATCTTTAAATTTTCTATATGCTTGCGCCCCCCTTGTAGGGTCATTGCGCCCCCAGGGGGTGCGCCCCACACTTTGAGAAACACTGATATACAAGCAAAATATTATTATAACAGAAGCATTTTTCATAAAAGGAGAACATTTGGAATAAAAATTATTCTTTAATTTTTTGCCAAAATATTATATTTAAATAAACCTTTTTGTTAAAATAACCTTAAAACAATTTTATGCGTATATTCGAATCTAAGTGACACTAAATATCATGAAAATTATCCCATTATGCGCTTTTGCAAATCACGGTTGAGAACGTTGTCGGATACCTTAAAACGATACATTATTTATCCATTCTAGCAATCAGAAGGAAATTTTTATCTCTATATTCACACACATACTTGATCTAGTGCGGGTGTGTCATACACGCGACCCATGCGTCGCATGTTGCTTTCCAGTATAAAAACTGCAGCCCACCGATCCCTTTAAAAAATTTTAATCATCAAATTTTTAAGGTTTTTTTTTTCATTTTGAAATTTATTCAAGGTGGACTTTATATAAATCTACAATATATATGCCTGTTACCTTGTCTTGTATTAAAACAAATCTGTTTTGATAATATAAAAATGGCCTTTAGATTAAATTTTTTTATATATATTTTATTAAATATTTTCGTTTGATCTGACTGTAATAAATTACTTTTATATAAATTCTGAATTATATATATATATATGACATGTTTTTTTAAGTCAGAATCAGACTTAAGTTTTAAAAGGAACTTTATTCAATGATTTCTACATTTCTTCTGACGCTGAGAGCAGGGAGGGAAAAGCACGCCACGGGGTTTGTTAAGTGGATTCACTAAAAACACATTTGCGGTAAGTATAGCGGATTATATGATTGTACTTGAAAGTTAATACTGACATATAGGTGCTATTAATTCTAACGATGTGGAATTAGACTTGTTTATTGGCTAGGCCGTATGTTCGGAAGCAATAAATGGATGATTAGTTTGATACTTGAAGATGAGATGAAAAGTATGAGTTAAGTGCTAGATAGGGAATTTAATTTTTAATCTAATTTAATTATCCTTACCTATATATATAGCAGTAAATAAATTAAAAAGAAGACTAATAAATCCTAAAACATCTTAAGAACAAACCGAAAGAACCAAGAACATGGAACCATTTGAAACCAAAAAAGAGAAATTTAGCTAGAGTGGAAAAAACAGTTATGATTTCCCAAGCTGTCACTGGTTTAGGACAGTGAAACAGGTTTAAACATTGTGAGATCTCAACTTTCCACAACAGCAGAAATTTTCCACATTAAAGCATAAGAGATAAACCAAGGCAAAGGCCCAAAAACCCACGTGGGTGAATATAACATCAATAGAATAGAATTGGAATATTAAATTACTATAGGAATCCGAGTGAAATAGACAAATATAAATATGTATAAACAAAAATATTTGCAAAAGAGGTTAACAATGATTATGACCAAAAGTAATAATAACGAAAATGTGCGAAGAAACTAAAATCTTACCCGATTTATACAAATTCTATTCGTGTACTGACGCCAAGCACAATATATATATATATATATATATATATATATATATATATATATATATATATATATATATATATAAAATTTATATACATTATATTAAATTTTAAAATGTATATATATATTATTTACTATGGCTGGTATATAATTCTTCGTATATATGCGACTATATAAAATTTATATACATTATATTAAATTTTAAAATGTATCGTGCATATTATTTACTATGGCTGGTACACAATTCTTCGTGTGTGCGACTTTAATTTCTCTTTATCATTTTCTGTTTTGAGTGTCCAATCAGAAAGAGGCAATCAGAGATGTTTTTGAAGTTTAAAAAAGATTTAGGACGTTTAAGAGAAAGGGCAGTTGCGAATGAAAGCACAGTCAAATTTTAAAAATGAGTAAAGAAAGATCAATTCAAAAGGAACTTTCTAATTTTCAAGAAAATGGCAACTGAAATATTGTTTGTGTTGAAAATAAAATACAAACATGCCAGATATCTAAAAACTATTTCAGTTGCTATGGTATATATTCTTAAAAGGCACTTTGGCACAAATCATGAAGCAAACAAATGACCAATAGTTAGCAAAATTTTGTGAAGACAAATTGTCCGAATAGTGTGTGTGTGAGAGAGAGAACGATCAATTATTCAAAAACAATAAATCATACTCATTGCATTGTTGAAGATTATACAACTGCTGTAAATTTAATCTATTTTTACATTTCATCTCGCAAGCAGATCGAAATCATTTACTGAAAGGGAATTTATTAGTTAATGTTTACTTAAAATAGTGGAAGTATGTATCATGTGCAGTACAAACAAATCAAATTTAAAATGTATGTTTAATTTGAAATGTTGTTGGTAGCAGAGTTCATGAAATACCCAAGAATTTGAGAAATCAAGTATAACTAAATAATATCAACATTTCAAATGCAACGATATCTACTTGAAATCCAATGTGATTATTTGTTGAAGCAAAAATCTGTGGAAGTTAGAATTCTAGATTTATATTCATACTCGTATTTAAGTAGATTTTTTTACTAAAAGTTATCGTTTGTTATGCGAATAATGGCTGTGTAAGGATCTACTGCCTGCACCTGGCAACAGGTCGAACGAGACACACGATATAGAGAGAAGGACCTGGCAACGAGAGAAAAAAGGTCGGAACGAGGGAGAAAAGGAAAGCGGTGGCGAAAAAAACGTGGTCGGAAAAAAAGGAAGATACGGCTGGACGATGTATTGTAAGTAATCTTGTAGCATCTTAATATATTCTTTATTTTAAGAAATGTCCCATAGAAGGTGTGGAATAAAAAAGAGGGACAAAATCCTGACTGCAAATATTTTCTTTTCACAATTCGAACACGATCCGAAAAGAACCCACAAGTTTACACTGGTGTCAGAAGTGGGATTGCGATGGAGCAATGTTAATCAGAAGTTAAATGAACAAAATATTTCAAATTGATCGGTGTTCGTACTACATAATTGTGAACAAGGTTCTAGTGGACATTCAGTTTGAAAGAAAATTCTTAAGAAGGAAATAGAATCCTGCGGTGTATTTTCAAGTTGATGACCACGTGGACCCCGGGAATTCTCTTGCATGGAGCCGTGATCTGAAAACAACGAAGGAAATCCCAGTAGTGTTCAAGCACAGAAACAGCGTTCATGTCGAGGTAAGTGGCTATTGTTCCCCTAAGTTAAAATATTGTGTAAATATTTAAAAGAGTAATGGGATGCAGTCATATTTAATTTGTTTTGGTTTTTTTAAAAAATAAAATAGAAAAAGCAGATATATCTGGAAAAAGAATTTTCATTGGTTTATTGCAATATTCTATGTTGTTGGATTATTGTGTAGATGAAATAAGATGATTGTGTACTTATTTTACCTGGAAATGATAGGATATCGTTTTAAATGTTGTAAAATATGTTATTTAGAGTTCTAGTGTTAAACTATAATTTCTTTTTTATCATCATTCTTTACTGTTTTGAAGTTGTCTCAAAAATTAAAATTTGTGTATATTGAAGTTGTCTCAAAAATTCAAATCTGAGTACAGAAAGTGTTTTGCATAACAATTCAGTTTGCAGAATTAAAAAAAAAAGAATTAGATTAATTTATCTTGAAATAATGGTTGCGAAAAATGTATGTTTGAGTCGGTGAAAAATATCCATTAAAAAATGTATATGTATTTCAAGTAGACTTTCTGTTAAAATATTGTAAATAAGAGATTTTGTAGGTTATTTATGACTCAGAATATGGCATGTTTTTTTTTTAATATTAAATGATTGTTTTTCATTTTAAGCAAAATTGTTGCAATTTGTCAGTTAGTTGATGGTTTAATGTAATCTGAGGTTATTTTCTTTGCTCGTAATTTAGGATGTGTATATATATATATATATATATATATATATATATATATATATATATATATATATATTGGTTTTTAGTTTCCTGCATAAGATTATTCTTTTAATTAAAAAAAAAGAAATAACCTAAGGCTAGATTTATGATTTGAAAAATAATTCTATGGCAATGTAGCTTAAATATGTGGTTAATTGTGCTTATTTTTAAAAAAAATGTTCTGCGTTCTGATTAGTAACAAATAACTGTGTCGCATATAAGTTTTATTGAAAAACATATTTCGTATTGTGTTTCTGGAATTTGAGTACTCTTAGAAAAAACGAGTGTATTATTTTTTTTCTTGTAAAATATATAATACTATAGGTAATTTAAGTGTTTATATTTAAATTTGTCAGAAGGTAATTTGGCATTAGGTTTAGCTTTATTAAAAATGGCATTTCTCATTAGAAGTAAGAAAATTGACTTAATTCAATTAGCGCGGGACTTAGATGAGTCACCTGATCCGTCTGTGTCTAAAATTGTTTTAAGGGATTTAATAATCTCTAGTAAATATTACAAGGAGGAAGAGGCAAAAGAGTTATTGGAAGTTATTACAGCCGAAAGGTTAAAGACAGAACAGCAGCAAAAACTAGAACAACAAGAACAAATATCAATTGAAAAATTACGCTTGGAAATAGAATTATCTAGGAACGCTAATCAGAGTGCTACTCAAAATAATGGTCAAACCTCACGTGTGAAATCTTTAGATGAAATAGTTAAAATGGTTAGGCTCTTAACTGTAAAGGTACCCAATAAATCAGACAGGTGGGACTATTTCTTTTCTAGTCTTGAAAAGGTTTTCGCTAGTGAAAATGTCAGCGACGAATTAAAATCGAAGGTTTTGTTATGCATGTTAGGAGACAAAGTGTCCAATTTATTAGTTAACCTAGGCGAAGAAGAATTAAAAGATTACGAGTCTTTAAAACAGGTTGTGCTCAAGGAGTATGAACCCTCACCAAAAATATGTTTAGAAAATTTTAGAAAGGCCAAACGTAACTCTGACGAAACTTTCTCTCAGTTCGCGTCCCGTTTAACATCGATGTGGTTATACTACTGTAAGTTAAGAGGAGCGAATGATTTTGAGTCAGTTAATCAACTGATTGTAGCAGATAAAATGTTTGAAATGTTGGATTCTGAGACGGCGACCCATATTGGTGTGCTCCAAGGGGAAGAATGGTACAAACCCAGGGACTTGGGCAAACAATGTGATATATTTTACGCTTCCAAAGGGAAATCCTACGATGGACCTACGAGAGCTAAATGGAATGATAGTGAAAAGAGAAGTTTTAATGGTAGTTGGGGTAAAAAGCCATTTGGGGAGAAAAAGTCAGAAAATTTTTCTTCTAGGAAAAACTTTGATAAAGGTCAAGTAACTGAAATTAAAAAATTCGCTTGTTTCACCTGCGGATCAGATAAACATTTTAAGCGGGATTGTCCGAAAAAACAAAGGGGTAGATAATAAAAGACTTAATGTGAATAAGGTGTCAACGGAAGGGACAGAATTGGAAGATGGAACGGTCACTGCTAGAGTTGATTTGCTAGGTAAAGTCATTCCTAGGCGGGCTATTGAAGACAAATTAAGTAAATTAGTGAAAACATCTATCAGTGTAGATGGGAAATTAGTCCATGCTTTAGTGGATTCTGGTACGGAAATTACTGTTATCAAGAAAGACTTAGTTCCTTTAATATCGGTTGAAGCAGCTTCCACGATTTATTTGAAAGGTATTTTCAGTCCAGCGGTTAAATGTCCTTTAGTATATGTTCCAATTGGTCTTGCTACCGGTGGCCAGGTTAATGTGGTGCACCAGCAAGTGTTATGTGCTTTGGCAGAAGTTTTGGTAGAAGACGTGTTGCTTCCACCAGATGTTTTGGATATGTTGGGAGGAGCCCAGAGTGAAGAGAATTCACTTGCTCAAAGCTCTCAGAATCTGAGGGTTGACTCAGGAAATGTAGATGAAACCGAGGTTCCATTGGGTATTCTGCCAGAGAAAGCACATGAGCACATTGAGGATTCTCAAAGGAATATTACTTCATGTCGGAATGAAGTGGGAACATTGGGTACTAAGGATGAGGAGGTGACCGCTGAGATGGATAAAGGAAGCATGGTGGCTGATAGTTTTCGTTCTGAGCAGGAGTGTTGTGCAGAGTTAGCATTGGCTTGGAAGCATGCTAAGGAAGGCAAAGGAAACTACTATGAAGTAGATGGGTATCTATTTCATAGAGATAAAATACTCGGGGAGAATATTGGGCAACTGGTAATTCCGAAATGCAGAAGAACTGAGGTGTTGAGACTAGCGCATACTTCCGTGTTCAGTAGTCACATGGGGCCCAAGAAGACGCTTGAACGAATCAAATATTCTTTCTTTTGGGAGGGTGTAAGGGCCAATGTGAAGAAATTTTGTGAATCATGTAAAGAGTGTCAGCTCACTCGATCGGTTAGGATTAAAGACCGATCACCCATTACACCTGGGGCAAGACCTGAATTGCCATTTCAGATGGTGAATATGGATCTGATAGGTCCAATTGATCCGCCAAGCTCAAAGGGACATAAATATATGTTATGTCTGGTTGATCAGCACACTAGGTGGGGCGAGGCTGTGCCGTTGACTAGTCTCAGTGCGAAGGTGACTCGTGAAGCTTTGTTAAACATATTTTCCGAGATTTACCTTTTGTTGAAAAGGGAAGGTTTTGTAGAAAAGAATAGCGCAGCATCGTGGGTCACGGTACTGGATTTGTGGAAGTGGTATTTTTGTCGTTCTCTCACGAAGAAGTATGCCGCGTGCGTTATGTCGTTTGGAATTTACATAACTAAAAGAATGAGGTTTAAGACTGTATGCACTTCTTATGGATGTAATTTAACGGCTGAGGTTTTAAGAATGTTAGAGCAGTTTGTTGTATCTCGAATAGTCGATATAGTCATTCTGATGCAAATTTGGAAAAATCGTGTAAAGCAAATTAACTTTGTATTAGAATGGGTGAGATGGGTTGGGTCGGAAATCATACCGGCCGGCAAATTAGAGCGGTGGGAAAGTTTTTTTTTTCGTGTACTTAATATAGATTTAGTGAATTCATTGAGCATTCCTTCATGAGCTAATGAAGTAAACATGGTCCTGATTAAGATAAGGACTGTATTGTATATATGTAGTGTTGTTGTTTTTTGTATAATGTGTTTTCTATGTATCTGTTTGCAATCCCATTACAGTTTAGATTTTTCTGGGAACATAGTCACTTATTTCAATTGGGTGAACTATTAATATTATTTCATGTGTTTGTTTTAAGGAACTTTGACTAGAACAATCATCAAGACTTTTGACTGTTACAATTATTGTGTGTTCTGTTTGTGAATTTTCTGTTTCACGGTTTGTGAATTTTTTCTTCCTGGTGTCTGAAATGGTAAAATCAGCCACAAGGGGCAAATTTTACTCTTAGGTGGGGCGTGTAAGGATCTACTGCCTGCACCTGGCAACAGATCGAACGAGACACACGATATAGAGAGAAGGACCTGGCAACGAGAGAAAAAAGGTCGGAACGAGGGAGAAAAGGAAAGCGGTGGCGAAAAAAACGTGGTCGGAAAAAAAAGAAGATACGGCTGGACGATGTATTGTAATCTTGTAGCATCTTAATATATTCTTTATTTTAAGAAATGTCCCATAGGAGCTGTGGAATAAAAAAGAGTGACAAAATCCTGACTGCAAATATTTTCTTTTCACAATTCGAACACGATCCGAAAAGAACCCACAAGTTTACAGGCTGTGTTCGAAAGCACTTATTTATTCGGGGAATTATTTTCTTTAATCAAAAATAGCTAGAATTCATAAAGATAAGATTAATCCCAACTAACATTTATCGTTATTTTAAAAATTACATCCGCTCGGTATTTTTAATCAAATCTTGATCCCTTTTTTTGTGAAAAAATCGATGTCAAATATCTTCTACAAAGTAATGTGAAATTAAAATTCTTAAGAAATGTTTTTGACTTTTTTTAAAAATATAAAATATGTGTAGATTAAGTTTAAAAAATAACAGGAAATTAAAACGACTACATGTGTATAATATACAATGCATTGAGTTTTACATTAATAAATGCATAATACATGATAAAAATCATATTTTATTGATTTTTTAAAGATTGTAAACCTGCGGACCCCAACTTTTAAAAAAATAGACCAAATGACCCGTAATATCATACGAGTTTGACACACCTGATCTACAGAGTGATTAGAATTAAAATTGTGCACACATTCAAAATGCTATATAAATCAAATCACTGGCCAGAATGAAATGATTGCATAATAGGTGATTTTAATGCATATTAATACTAATGACTAAATGCATATATTAATAGATTTGATTTATGCTCACACATACTTGATCTATACACATGTAATAACAGGCATGATTTATACTCTCATACTTGATCTATATATGCTCGCAGACTTGATTTAGGCAAGATATTTATGACACAAGCAATTGCTAAATTGTTAGCATATGTTAGACTAAAAATAAAATATGTTAATATATTTACTTTTATTTTTTTAAATTATAAAATGAATCAATAATATTTCAAAAGTTTTGAAAAATTTTCAACAAAATGCATCAATTGGAATTAAGTTCGAGATCTTTTGTAATATCATTCCTATGAAAAATAAAATCTCTAGTGTCAAATAATTCCTGCCACAGAAAGCAAATAAACGCTAAATAAATAAACAAAAATTTTAAAGTTCATACCATGCAATATGTCATTATTAAACAATAAAAAGTATGATTAATCAGCTAAATACTTACTTAAGATAAGTATTATATCTTTAGAAAAATGTACGAAAATCGCAATCAAGTTACTTGGGGATAATATAATTACAAGAAACACCTCTCTCTCTCTGCCACATAACTTTTTAAATCCCTAAAACTGCATATATAAACATATAAATAAACTATGCCATTAAAAGTTGTTTCTTTGATTTTCATTAAAAAATTTAAAATAAATAATTTTTCGGAGAAAGAACTAACACATTAAGGTATCCGACTACATTCGGAACCGTGATTTTAAAAAAGTGCATAAATGGATAATTTTCAGATTACTTCGAATCCCTTAGATTACAATAAATGTATAAAATTGTTTTAAGGACATTTTGACAAAAAAATTATTTAAGTACAATATTTCGTCAAAAAATTAACTTAGAACAACCTTTTTTCAAAATGTTCCCCTTTTGTGAAAAATGCGTCTATTATAATAATATTTTGCATGTATATACCTCCGACCTCTGTTCAGAGGCTCAACAAATGATTTTTGAAAAAATCACATTATTTTCTGAGTTACAAAATATTGAAATAATTATCGGCGTTTTCTTCTTAAAATTTCTCTCCTCTGTTGTCGTAAAACATGGATAAACCCACTTCTAAGTTATGTATTTAAAAAAATTCCAGTGGAGCCTCTGTATAGAGGTTTGAGCTATATAAAGGCTAAATATTACATATTATAATACTAGCATTTTTTTTACAAAAGGAGAATATTTTGAAAATTGGTCATTCCATGTTCATTTTTTGTCAAAATATTGTACTTAAATAATTTTTATTGTAATACTATTCTTAAAACAATTTTACGTACATTTTCTAAACTAAGTGGCACTAAATATCATGAACATTATTCCTTTGTACACTTTTGCAAAATCACGGTTCGGAACGTAGTCGGATACCTTAACATCCTATCACAAAATTTATACTATATAATTATGCATTACACAGTGAACGTGCAAAATAGCTCTTCCACATTTGTTGACGTGATGGTCTGTCTCACATTTTTTTAAAGGAAAGCAGGGCTATGGAAGTATTTTAGGTACTGAAAATTGATCAGAAAGATCCCGATTTTAAAATCCTATATTTGAAAAAATATTGACGAATTTTTAAAAAGCAGGCATTTGATCCCGAAGGTCTTACCTGCTTGTTATTTTTTATTCAGTAATTTGTTGTTTAATAATGTCTTATTGGAGTCGATTTTGGTTTGTTGTTTACATATGAATCGGATCGGAGCAATAATGTTGTGTTAAACTATTTATTTGGTTATATAGAATGATTGCTTATATATAAGTCAGTGCTTCTCAAACTTTCAATACTGGCGCCCCCCTTTTCGATCACAATTTTTTCCCCCCCTCTTTTACATTAATAATGTACTGAAGGCAATAATAATGCACTTTGACGCTAAAGCAACGATCTTTATTATAAACCGTACAAATTAGTAACATAAATATTAAATTTTGTATACTACTTTTAAGAAAAATAAATAAATAAATAAAATAATAGGATAATTATTATGTTATTTTTCCTTCCTTAATTATTATGTTATTTTTCCGTTATTTTTCCTAAATTGAACATATTGCAAAATGCGGTAGCTGCTTAGAAGACAAAATATAGATATCTGCTAAATATAGAAAAATAACTCAGAGGGTCAATTTCTAATAAAAAGCATTCCTTATAAAAACTTTGCATTCCAAGACAAGCTCATGGACGTCATTAATACTTATTCTTAATTTAGTATTAATTAATTAGTTAAAAAATATTCTGTGCAGCACTGATACATTAAAAGTATACCGGCTGAAGTGCCCGCTCTTTGCACGAGTTCATTTATAAGAAAATAAAACATTATTGATATAATAGCTGAATTGTAAGGGAAGCAAAGCCAAGTGCTCGACAATGTTTACAAAAACGTAAAATGATTTTTTAAAATCGTTGCTCAAATTATAATTAGTTTTAAGCGAATTGTAATTTTAAGCCTCACAGAATTAGCATTTATAATTGATGTTAAACAGTAGCGCACAGGAATTTTTTCAAGCTGTGGGTCAGGGGGTCGAAAGTTCACCAATCTTGTATCAGGTTCCTTTTTGATTTTGTCGATTTTTCGTTAACAAAGCACAGTAAAAACTAATTCTTGAATAAATAATTAGCATTTATTAATAAAACTAATCATTAATAACAAATACTTTAACTTGCATTTATTCATGGACACGAGAACAACAACAACACTTAACTAAATTTTGTGTACTTATAAACTTAGAATTATAATCACAATCGGAAAATCGCTACTTTAGGGGTCCGGACCCCCTTTGTGTGTGCCACTGATGTTAAATAATGATCAATAATATAAAAATATCGATGAAGAATAATTGTATTATTTTTTAATATTTAAAGCGAAAAAAGACTTCAACATGTTTTAACCCGGAGCAGGCGCACTCGATACGGTCGGGGTTATTGAGTCACCCCCAATCCTTTTTTATAACTTTTTATTGTAATAATGATACCAATCATGATTCTAGTGAATAATTTAACTAAGAGAAAGTTTACTTACCTACTTTCAAGGACTTTCAATTTTTCTTTGGTAACAAATAAACAGTTTTGCCAGAATTAACGATTTCGTAATCTGTGTGTCCCATCAGCGACCACTTCCTGGATAAAAAGTATATTCATTATGATAATATGCATGTTACTGCTAAAAAATTGTGTGTGAAACGCTTTTCGTTATGCTTTATACGTTGAGAATAGTTATAAAAATATGTCTTGGCCAAGTAATCCTTCATGTGCTTGTGTGTGTGTGTGCTGTTCGTGGTTTTCCAAATATCATAAAACTCTTTTGCATGAAAAAGCGCAACAGAGAACACATAAGAGAGGGGTCATAACTAACTGTACCAATCACTTAGAAGGTCAAACAGATTACAGCTATAATGTGCAGTATTTCAAAAATAATGACAGTGATGAATTTTTTATGTTCCTAAAGTTTTTCGATTCTGGGTCCGGGATCTGTTTTTCTCTGAAAGAGTAGAATGTTAGTTTTTAAAAAGAAAACGTAATAAAAACTCTCTCATCATGGGATTAGCGAATTAAATAAAATATTTTATTTGGTTATAGGATCAAAGATAGCTAATTCAGTATTGAAGAAGTTTTTATTTTTGATGGCTTAATATCGCTTAAGATCATAAGACTGGCGTTCAAGAGACTCAACATTAATTGGCCACCGAATTTTCACCAATTTCTTTCCACCAGAAGTGCTTTCAATAATTTCTGTAAATTTGTTGTAACTGTTTGTAATCCTTCTTAACTTCATTTTTTTTAATTGTTTATTTCCCTTGAATGTGTGTTTAATATTTACTTCTGTAAACCCCGTGTGATACTTTGTGGTGCACGGGGATTTTATAATTGTTTTCAATAAAAAAAAATATCGCTTATAAATTATATCAGAGTAAAAGTGCATTTTTTATTATGTCTGAAAGTATTTTGTTTTAATTCAATCAAGTAAACTAATTATTTTTTAAATCTTTTATTTTCGATATGCTCGCGCCCCCCAAGGGAGCGCGCCCCACAGTTTGAGAAACACTGTCGTATAGTGTCCGGTTTCATATACTGCATGGATCGCATTCGGTTTTTACTAAGCTGCATAAGTGCTTTAGTGAATGAGTGAGCGTCTATTTCCTCGTATAATAAATCTCATATGGACGACGAATCTCGTAATTTTGAATTATGGTCAAGTGATGAGGACGACACTTGAGATGGCACCTCTCTCTCATAACTTCTACACCACGACAGTGGGAGGATTTGGAGCCTTGACAGATTTAACATGCACCGAACCTCTCTGCATGGTGGTTCTTCAGTTGAAATAGCTCGAACTCAAGACACGCCCACTACGAGTCTACGACCTTGAACAGGGGTGTCCAACCAAAATGACCTTGCAGGCCACTTCGGAAAAACATTATAATCTCGCTGGCCGTACATAAAAATATGTACCTTTACATCAGATTTGGAAACAAAAAAACATTTATTAAGTGAAAATTTAAAACATATTGAATTGTTATTATTGTTTTCATTATTTTTCATGTATTCAGACATATATAATGTTTATATAATATAAAAATGCAATGATCAAATAATGTTTAAAAAATAATAGTTGCCATTTTCTGGAAAATTACGGTGTTCCTTTTGAATTGATCTTTCGTTACTCTTTGTTGAAATTTGATATTACTGTCATTCGCAAATGATTAAGTATACGTTGCCCTTTATCTCAACCGCCATGATTATTTTTTTTAAATTTTAAAAAGCATCTCTGACTGCCTTTTGCTTTTTGGGCACTTCAAACAAAAAAGGAGTAGGATAAATGAAAGTCGCACACACAGAGAATCATGAACCATCCATAATAAAGGATATGCATAATGCAATTCGGAATTTATTAAAAAAAGTAATTTATTATAGAAAAATCATACGTAACTGTTTGATAAAATATAAACCCATTTTAATCTAAAGGACGTTTCTATTTTTCGTTTCAAAGAGGATTTATTTTAAAACAAGAGCAGAGAGTTAACAGCAAATACATTGTAGATTTATACATATATATATATATATATATATATATATATATATATATATATATATATATATAAATAAATTTCACCTTAAATAAATTTCAAAATGAACAAACTTTAAAAACCTGATATTTAAAACAAAAATTTAAAAAGAGTCGGGGAATATAATCGGTTTTAGTTGCCAAATAAAGAAATCGGCAAATTAAATTTGAAAGTGGTTCAATACTTTTTTTCGAATGCTTGGTTATTATTTTTTTATTTTGCAAAAGAGTGCTTCTAAAAAACTGTTTCATATAATTTTTAACAGCTTGTGTAATAAATTTTTCCTAGACCTATACGAAATACTTCATTTTTTTTATAAAACTTAATTCGGAAAATGGTCTTATGTATCTTTCAGAAACTCTGAATATCGAATAATGACTTCAATGCATTACTTAAAAGGCTATTATACAATGAAAATCTATCGACATCACGTAATGAACACTGTGTAAAGAGAGTAACCAAGTGCGCCTATTACATTATAAAACAATACCTCAAAACATAGGATTGATTTCAAATCTGATAATGATGGACCTAATGCAATGCTTCTCAAACTTTCAATACTGACGCCCCCTTTTCAATCACAATTTTTATAGCGCCCCCCTTATACATTAATAATGTACTGAATGCAATAATAATGCACTTTTTTTACGCTAAAGCAATAATCTTAATTATATACCGTACAAATTCATGACATAAGTATTAAATTTTGTATATGTTGCCTTTAAGCAAAAAAAAATATTAAGTAATAGGATAATTATTGTTATTTTTCCTTTCTTTAATTTTTAAACTGGAACATATTGCAAAATGTGGTGGCTGCTTAGAAGACAAAATATAGATATCAGCTTTTTTTTAGAAAGAACTCAGTGGGTCAATTTCCAATTTCTAATCATATAAGCATTCCTTTGAAAAATTTGCTCTGTAAGATAAGCTTATGGAAGTCGCTAATACTTATTAAACTTGTTCTTAATTTAGCATTAATTAATTAGTTATAAAATATTCTGTGCAGCACTGATACATTAAAAGTATACCGGCTGAAGTACCCGCTATTTGCACGAGTTCATTTATAAGAAAATAAAACATTATTGATATAATCACTGAATTTTAACAAGAGTAAAGCCAAGTGCGCAACAATGTTTACAAAAATGTAAAATGATTTTTTTAATCATTGCTCAAATTATAATTAGTTTTAAACGAACTGTAATTTTAAGCCTCACAGAATTAGCATTTAGAATTGGTGTTGAATAATGAACAATAATGTAAAATTCCGATGAGAAATAATTGTATTATTTTTAATATAAAAAGTGAAAAGACTTTAACATGTTTTAAACCTGGAGCAGGCACGCACTCGATACTAATGTTCGAGTGGGGTTACTGAGCCACCCCAATCTTTTTTTTTATAATTATTTTTATAGTACACAATAAAAATCGTAATTCCAGTGAATAATTTAATTAAGAGAAAATATACTCACCCCTACTTTCAAGAACACAGAAAATATTTCGGAAAAAGTTATCACACCGGGGAACTCAATCAAAACAAGTACCTTAAGATTGTAAAAAACGTTTGTCACTCCCAAAAAAGAGGGAGATATGTGACAAATATATTTTAGTTCACACGTTAAGACTTTCAAACAGGAGGATAGTGTCAGAGCCATTGGTAACAATTAAACAGTTTCGTGCTGTCTGTGCTCGGCGTGACAGCTCCGGAATAAAAGTGTATTTATTACAATATGGATGTTCAAAAAAAATTATGTAAAACGTTTTTCATTATGCTTTTTTATATGTTTGGGAATAACTCATGGAAATAAATCTTGGCCAAGTAATCCTTCAAAGAGCTCTCTGTGCTTTTCCAAAAATCATAAAAATATTTTACAAGGAAAAAATCGCAGCAGAAATAGTTTATTTGCAATTTCCCTAAATGAAAAAACAAATACACATAAGAGCAGGGACGTAACAACTAACCGTACAAGTAAGTTCGAAGGTCAAACCGCAGCAATTATATTCTGCTGCCTACAGCTGATGACAATAATATAACAGTGATGAATTTTTTATCTTCCTAAAATTTTTTTTCGATTATGGGTCTGGGTTTTGTTTTTTCTCATTTTGGTTTGAAAAGAAACCGTAATAGAAGTAGAAGCTTTAATTTTTTATGACGTAATATCGCAGATATATAAATTATATCAGTGTAAATGTGTATTTTTTATTATGTCAGAAAGTATTTTGTTTTACTTCATTCCAGTAAATAAATTTTTTTTAATCTTTTATTTTCGATATGCTCGCACCCCCCTTGTACGTTTATCGCGCCCCCCAGGGGGGCGCGCCCCACAGTTTTTGAAACACTGATATAAGTACATATAGGGTGTACCAAGATTATATTATTGGAACAAACTTTAAGCAAATGTAGCAATGCATCACAAGGGATCAGATTTGCATGGCAACCTATAGGCAGAATCGTCTTCGTTTGGCACTAGGTGGTGGTGTTTCCAAGATCATTATACGAAACAGGCATGTATTATCGCAAACATTTGAGCTGTAATAGCCCACAGAGGAGAACGAAACAGTTTTACGAACACCTAGCTGGCATATATGCACCTGATTCACGGATTGCCTAGTTGTCAAAAATGCTTGAGCAGCGGAAAGATTGTGTTGTGAATCGTACCTAGAGAGAGATGGACACCAAATAATTTTATTCGCAATTTGTGTGAATATGGGTCATTACGAGATAATAGGCATGGTGAGGGTGGGCCACGAGTGATTCGAACTTCCAGCATACAACTAAATGTGATGTATACAGTTCGAAGGAATCCGAGCACTAGCTTACGAGCCATCGCTGCTGCCATAGGAGGATATAGGAGTAGTGTTCTTTGTATTATACAACGGGAAAGCAAACCATTACACACATGCAATATTTAAAGAGTACAGCCACAAACTGAGATGCAAATTGGAAACCATCCGGTGAGCCGGTCCATCTTTCTATGGGGGTCCCCTTTTCGCAATGCAATCTTTTAGCTGTTCGCGCATTTCTTTCTGCCAACCCGTAAATTATGTGTATATCTGTCAGCTAGGTATTCGTGAAACTTTTCCATACTCTTCTGCGGGCGATGACATCTCAAATGACTGCGGTTATGCAGGTCTGTTTTCTCCAATGCTCTTGCAAGCAACGCCATCTAGTGCCGAAAAAAAAAGGTTGCCGACCATAAGTTGCTATGCAAATCTGAATCCTTGTGATGTCCCTTACCTCCCTTTAAATTTGTCCTAATAATCCTGAGACACCCTGTAAAATGATCACACAGACAATATAGAATATGATTGTTTATTAAGTTGAATAAATATTTTAGAGCGTAAGTACATTTTGTAATTTTTAATACAATAAAAATAATATATATATATATATATTTTTTAAAATTTATTTTCTCAGAGATTAATGTAAATTAAGTAAAAAAAAAAATGCCTTTAAAAATTTTTTTTCAGTTAAACATTTCACGTATTCTCAAAAACGTTAAAACAAAGTTATTTTAGTAATAATTAACTCGTCTGTACAAAACAAAATTAATAATTTAAAAATTGAGAGAGAGACGTTTTCAGAAACCTTAAAATAAAACCATAATTCCGTAATTTAATTATATAATTCGTCTGTAAATGGAGGAATAAATGAAGAAAAATATTAAACTAGAAAAATCACAAGACTTCACAGAACAGTTTGTTCGCAACATAGCTTAATAAAACATTTCAGAAAATCGTAAACAACCCGATTTTTTTCTTTTGTGGTTTAGTATTCACGCAATTTTCATAACTCATAAAAAAAAGTCATTTTTAAAAATAATTATAACTCGACTGTAAGGAAACAAAAACAATTAATTATAAATTTCCCACGTTTTCATAAACCTCAAGAAAAAAAACGTAATTTAATAATATAACCCGTCTGTTAAAAGAGGAATAAAGAAAAAAAATTCTAAACTAGAAATACCACAAGGCTCCAGAAACCAGTTAGTTGGTTTGCAACATAACTTAATAAAACCTTTCAGAGCATCGTACACAAACCATTCCATTTTTATAACCTTTTGAAATAAACATCTCATCTAACTATTCTAAGTCCCGAACTCAGCGCATCGTTCGAAAAGATAAACATTCCTATTTTTTATTCCCCAACACCCCCTCTAAGTTTCGAAAAAAGTAAGTTTCAGAGAGTTCCTAGTTTCAGTAAAAGTAAATGTATTCACTTTAACAAAGCACGGATGGAGTTGAGTTGTGAGAGGAAACACACAGAAAAATCGCCATGGTACTCTGTGCGGATGTAATATGGCTTTCTTTAAGCAATATTTATGAATTCGTGGGGCTTTTCTCTTCTCCTCTTTGGATCATTCGGTATGAAGAAGTCATACTTCACGGTTGAAGGATTTTTCCACGTCTTTGCTTACAAAATAAATTCCTTGCATGCTTCTTTTTGTTGAAATTATTTTCAAAAGAAATAGTTATAATCGATTAAGTTTACACAGTGTGAATAATTTCAACTTCTTGTGATTTATGAATCTTCCGTGTAATGCTTTAAAGTAAAGACGCGTCGGTATTATGCAATTCAATATTTCGCAGGTATAATGAATTAGATGTTATACGGTCAGATTTTGGGATTTTTATATTTTATCTTATTAAGGCTTTAGCAACATTTTTAAGGAAGATATCATTGATAGATCAGTAGACAGAATGATCCTTTTGATTTTAATAACGTATTGAAGGAAATTATTGAATTTAAATAAAGGAAAAATTGGAACTAATTCTTTTCAATTATTGTTATTGGAGAGAATTAATTAATTGTGGAACATAGTAGTAGAAAAAAAGTTTTCTAAATGTTATGGATGCAATACATTAAAATTAGTCCTTTACTTTAAATATAATGTACATCACTAACATTTAATTTAATTAAATACTTAAGTTCATCAAACAGTTTTAAATGAAATGTATCTAAATTATCTAAATTATGGATATATTAAGGTGTCTAAATTATATATTAAATGTTTAAATTATTGATATAGTTGCCTAATTTATATATTATAGTGCCCAAATTATATTTTAATAAATTATAGATAAATTAAATACCTAAATTATAGATATATAAAAAGTTAAAATTTTAGATATCTTAAAAGTTTAAATTTAGATATATTAAAAGTTTAAATTTTAGACATATTAAAGTGCCTAAATTATATATATTAAATATCTAAATAATAGTTATATTAAAGTGTCTAAATTATGTATTAAAAGTTTAAATTTTAGATACATTAAAAAAAGTAAGAAAAGCTTTGGTAAATAACTAACTTTTGCATCACCAGGTGTTAGTCTAAGAAAAAGAAAGACATTTTAGAAATTTGATTATACTGATTCGTATTAAGACAAGTAGTACAAAGAAAACTTCAAAAATCTTAAAACTACAGTGAAAATCGCTTAAGGTATCCGACTACGTTCGGAACCGTGATTTTCAAAAGCGCATAAATGGATAATTTTCACGATATTTAGTGTCACTTAGATTAGAATATTTGCATAAAATTATTATTTCAATTTGTGGTAACTCTGAAAATAATGAGAATTTTTCAAAAATTCTAGTTGAGCCTCTGTAGGGGAGTTTGAGCTATATACAGGCAAAATATTATTATAATAGAACAATTTTTCATAAAAGGAGAACATTTGGAAAATGATTCTTATAAGTTACTTTTTTGCCAAAAAATTATGTTTAAATATTTTTTTTGTCAAAAAATGTCCTTAAAATAATTTTATGCCTGCATTCTAATCTGAGTGACACTAAATATCATGAAAATTATTCATTTATGTGCTTTTTTAAAATCACGGTTCTGAACGTAGTCGGATACTTTAACTCCATACCGAGGGGAATGAAATAATTTTGCGTGTTAAAGAATATTGCAAAAAAAGAAAATATATTGAACAAAAATAAGTTTATTAGAGTTCGTTTTATTCACATAGATATGAATACATGCATGTATTTATTAAAAAACGATGAAACAAAAACATTCGTAAGATCTTAATGAAATTGAATACGAAATTTGCAAAATTTTCAAAAACGAAACTTTTATTGAATTTTTTGGAAAATAAATTGATATTTTTCTTTGCATTGCCTTTTCTAGCATCAAATTGTCAACTAATAGTTCGATGTTGCATTTTGATATTCATTTCCCCATCGGAATGGACTTCTAAATAGTTACGCGATGTTCATGATGCTAATTATTTCGGATTTCGCGGAAATCGGAGCTGCATGATTTATTTCATTTTCATCGTTGATCAACGATAGTTTTTGAACTTTTAACAAACTCCAAAATGACTTTTTATACCATAAATAGGGATGTACACATATTAGCATGCTCTACTACAACTAATACTTCCGATGACGCAGTAAGGCAGTCTTCTAAAAGTAGAGGGAGAGAGAGAGATAAACCCTTTCTCAAACACTTCATTGAGTCAAAGAAAAACTTCCTTTTTTGTAAAGGAAAAAAAAATGCATGAAAATGCACATTAGTCTGTCAGGAACTTTGCATCATTTCACGTTAACCGATATTTTGATTAACTAAAGGGTGTTTTTTTAGAGGTATAGAAGTATTAATTGCAATAAAACAACGATGTATTATTCGATTGACATGATTTTTTTTATTCGAAAGATAACCTTGTGGAATTACATTTTAAATATGTTTTCTGGCATAGGACTGCCAAAACTGGATCGGATGTAGTCTTATCTGGACGTCAAATTTTCGATGACTTTTTCCAACATTTGTGGCCGTATATCGGCAATAACACGGCGAATGTTGTTTTCCGAATGGTCAAGCGTTTGTGGCTTATCCGCATAGACCAATGACTTTGCATAGACCCACAGAAAATAGTCTAGCGGTGTTAAATCACAAGATCTTGGAGGCCAATTCACAGGTCCAAAACGTGAAATTAGGCGGTCACCCAACGTGTCTTTTAATAAATCGATTGTGGCACGAGCTGTGTGACATGTTGCGCCGTCTTGTTGGAACCACAGCTCCTGGACATCATGATTGTTCAATTCAGGAATGAAAAAGTTAGTAATCATGACTCTATAAAAAACACCATTGACTGTAACGCTGTGGCCTTTATCGGTTTTGAAGAAGTACGGACCAATGATTCCACCAGCCCATAAAGTGCACCAGACAGTCAGTTTTTCTGGATGTAACGGTGTTTCGACATACACTTATGGATTATCTTCACTCCAAATGCGGCAGTTTTGTTTGTTGACGTAGTCATTCAACCAGAAGTGCGCTTCATCGCTAAACAAAATTCGCTTATGAAAATCGGGAACAACGGCAATCTCGTTTTGGGCCCATTCGACGAATCTACGTCTTGCTTGATGATCGTTTTGATGAATTGCCAAACCAAACTGAGAATAAATCACTTGACAGCTGTTAAATCAGTCGCCATCTTGGAAAGTAATGAAAACTTAAAGTTCTATACCTGGAAAGAAAAACACTCTTTATTTTCGCTTTAAGGTACCCGACTACGTTCGGAACCGTGATTTTGAAAACACGTATAAATTGATAACATTTATGAACTTTATCCTCTCCTAGATTAGAAAATGTACATAAAATTGTTTTAAGAATAGTATTACAATAAAAACTTATTTAAGAAAAATATTTTGACAAAAAATGAGCATAGAATGACCCATTTTCATAATATTCTTTTTTTGCGAAAAAAGCTTGTATTATAGTAATATTTTGCCTTTATATAGCTCAGACCTCTGTACAGAGTCTCAAGTAGAATTTTGGAAATACATAACTTAGAAGTAGGTTTATCCATGTTTTACGACAACAGAGGGATAAATTTTAATTAATTTATTTTAATGGGTTGTAACTCTGAAAATAATGTGAATTTTTCAAAATTCATAGTTGAGCCTCTGTATAGAGGTTTGAGCTTTACTCAGGCAAATTATTATTATAATAGAAGCATTTTTCACAAAAGCAGAATATTTTGGAAAAAGATTATTCTAAGTTAATTTTTGAACGAAATATTGTGTTTAAATAAATTTTAGTCAAAATGTGCTTAAAACAATTTTATACGTGTATTCTAATCTAAGCGACACTAAATTTCATGAAAATTATCCATTTATGCGTCTTTTTAAAATGACAGTTCCGAACGTAGTCAATACCTTAAGCGTATTTCACTGTAATTGGGTATCTAATCAAAAATTTTAAATCATGTTTCTGAACCTGATGACTAATAATATGTCTTTTTTTTTTAAATTTAAAAATGAATCATAAAGAAAAGCATTTTATTCTAAATTAACGTTTTGCATGTGGGAGAAAAAAGTACAAAAGCATAAACGATTAATTACATTTCAGCTGTTATTTCCCCAAATTTCATAAAAGTGACGTTACGTTTTGCTTTATTGTGCAGATAATACACGGTGTAGTGTTTGAGAACGGTGGTCTTGATAAATGCAGTCCAACTCCTCTCTGGGGAATTGAGTGCAGTAAATAATGTTTAACATTTCCCTATTAAATTGTGTGTAATATTAATATTTCTTTTTGTAACATTTTTGCATTTTGCAGCATCATAAATACTCCTAACAGCAATTTTTAGAACTAACTTTTTTTCATGCAATTTTATTTTCCATGTCATTGTCAGACTTTATACCACGTTTGGCCCATTGTGGTTGTTAGAAAGACTCATAAGTGGCTCTGAACAATCTCAGTTTTTTAAAAAAAAGTCACCCTGTATATTTCAGTCATTGGCGTATCGTACACCCCCGTATTGTCGGGGGTCCCAGGATTCTAGGGGCCCCAAAGCCTGATTCACGCCAAGTTGTATTTCTTTGTAATTTCCTGATGGGCTCAAAACCTGACTTTTGTGTGGGGGGGGCTGGCTGTTATTCTCTATAACGCCACTGATCTCTGAATGTGTGTTTAGTTATTAAATTCTATGTACAATATATCATCATGCACAAAACAATAAATTACACAGCATATATAGTATAACTAGCCGTTACCCACCCGCTTCACTGGGTATTTAACGATGTTGTATAAATGTATACTGTTTATATATATATATATATGAATTATAGATATCAAGCATTAAGAAGTCGATTGTATTGAAAAATAAATTTAAAACTGTAACTCTCGCCTTTTGATATAAAAAGGACATAAATTAAAATATCTAATATTTCTATTTATATCTAAAATAGAAGTAGAAAGATTTTTTGCGCTCACTTAACCTAATAATCAAGTGGATTTCCATCAAAGCAACTTTTAGTAGATCTCTACTCCATAAAATAAACATGCGTTCTAAATTTCAAGTCTAAGTCTAACAGAGCAAAAACGGAATTTTTATCATCAATACCTCTTTGAGAGCATTCTTAGCGGATTCCAATTCAACAAAAGAAGCATGCAAACCAAATTTAATTATTATAGTCTTAGCAGTTCGAAAACGGGAATTTTGTCTATCAATACGCCCCAATAACTCTCCCCGCTTCCCCCCTGCTGGAGTTGATTTCCGTAAAATACATTCTTAGTGGAATTCTATTCAACTATATATATATAAAGAAACGTGCTCAAAAAATGTCAAGTAAATGGGTTATATTCAAAAACAGGAATGTTTTTATAACATGTCTTAATCCCTCGCAGCCCCACTTCTTTGGGAGTCCGTTTTCGCAAAACTCTTTGTAAAAGGAACTCTATTCCATGAACGGAACATACCTTCTAATTTTTAAGCAGGTGGGTCTATTAGTTGAAAAGTGGAAATATTTATCTATTATATACGCTCATTAATCCCCTCAGTGACCCTCGGGGATCAATTTTTCCCCAAAACTATTTTGTAGCGGATCTCTACACAATGAAAGGAATCCGCTCACCAAATTTTAAGACTGTATGGCTAATAGTTTAAAAATGGAAATAATTATCTATAACGCCCCTTAAGCACACGCAATGCACTTAGGAAACGATTTTCACAAAACCCATCTTATAGCGGATCTCTACTCAATGAATGGAATCAGCTTACTCAATTTCGACATTTTACATCTAATTGTTTAAAAAAGGAGTTAATTGCCAATATAGCGCCCCTTAATTCTCCACAACGCCACTTGGGGGTAGATTTTCACAAAACCCATTTTGTAGCGGATCTGTACTCTATGAAAAAAAAATCCGCTCATCAAATTTCAAGACTGTACATCTAGTATTTTAAAAATGGAAATAATTATCTATATTTCGCCTTAAGCCCCCGCATCACCCCCTGAACGTCGAATTTCGTAAAAATCATTATGTAGGGACTCTCTACTTTATAAAAGAAATCTGTGTACCAAGTTTCAAGACTGTACATCTAATAGTTTAAAAATGGAAATAATTATCTATAACGCCCCTTAAAACCCCGTATAATGCCCCTTGGGGTTCGATCTTTGCAAAATCTATTCTTAGCTGATGTCTACTCCATGAAGGGAGCCTACGTATTCAATTTCAAATCTGAAGGTTTAATAGTTCCGGAGATATCGTGATTCGCTTTTCTCCTTTATATATATATAGATATATTAATAGCGTAAACTTGGCAAATGTGAGCACTAAAGTAATATGGGCACATAGAAGGTATCTGACTAGTGCAAAAACCTGAATTTTGATGAAAATGACGAAATTATTTTTTTATTTCAAATTTTAAGTAGTTGAATTTTCTGTGTTCTAAAAAAATAACTTACTTTTGTTTGTACTTCAATTATTGAAAGAAGTTATAGCAGTTTTTATGCAATTGAAGAAGTCAGATATCTCGACACCGGAAATGTTTGCATTTAATAGGTTATTTATTTATTAATTGAAGTTTTATTGAATTTACTCAAAAAATATTAATTTAGGTAAGACATGGGGTGGGGGACACGGTGATATTTTTTTCACAAATAGTTTATTTGTTTTTACTAAAATTTGGCAATAACTTCGCACATTTGTTGTCATTTTGCGATTTTCTTATGGTCTTGCATCTCGATTTTTCGTTTCCTATATAACTACTTATTTTAATATATTTGATAGAAAACTGTCTTTTTAAAGACAAAATATTAATTTTTTATGCCTAAAACAAGATCTAGGAGGCCTGAGAAGCACCTTTTCATCATTGGTACTTCCGGTAATGATAATGTTGAAGCCGCTAATTCCAATAATACTGAGTCAGCTAGTACTAAGAAGTTGAAATCTATCCATAAAAGATTTGAAAATTTACTCAGAAAGCATTTTTCAATTACATTTTATGGAATATTTTACCTGAAGGTACAATTATTCGACTTGAAACAATTCCCTTATGTGCCTTGTTAACGTTAATTCCTTTTAATTTGGGATATACTGGTTTATTATCATTATATATATAATTAAAAAAATGCAAATACTTCCCTTTCTAAACGTCTTGTGCATAGATATGTAAAATTTGTTCAGGAACGCATTTTAACTTCTGACAGACAACCCTTATAATTTACAACATTGTCTCAAATGAAAAGAAAAGGTAAACAGAAAAAAAAATACTAATGATGAAATAAGGGCAAAGTGTAATCATATGGAGGGTTTACAAACACTGCTTTATATGATTTAAATTATAATTTACAACCTTTGTGATAAGCAGTATTTTTTAAAAAATGAAATATTTTTTTTATTGATAAAATAATATACACTAATATATTTTATATTGCATATTTTTAGGTTCTATGATACTAAAAGGAAATATATTCGTTTTTTTTGTCAAATTGTTATTTTTTAATGCAATGAAATTTTTCTCGAGTGCGTTTTATTCTCTAATTTGTATTTCAACAAACTACGTATTTAGACGTTAAGAAAAACTTTTTTGACACTTTAAGTATGGTACAAAAATAAAAATATAATTTAAAATAAATATATAATAGTGGCATGTGTTTATATAGAAAAGGTTTATTCTTTTGATGTAAAGATATTTTAGTTTTTTTTAGCTGCATAATTTTTAAGATTTTGATTTTAAGAGATATTTTTGAGATTTTTTTAAGGCTGCACATTTAAGTTACGAGATGGTTTAATATATATATATGTCAGGTTTGAAAACTTTAGCTTCAAAATTATGTAAGTAATACATGAAAATAGAGCGAACTCTTTACCATCACGTAAGGATTTGTGGGTAAATAAACCTATTTAAAGTTAGAGCGAGCGCTGACGAAGGAGAATGCATCAACTGCCAAGAACGGACACTCGGTTACACCAAAGCCCCAAATTGCCGTGACCCTTCGGAGACCCCAAGAAAAAGCGAAATTTCGCCTCTAAATGGATTGAATTTCTTTCTTTGTTACGGCGAACCTAATCAGTTGCTATCGATCAAAGGATTCCCCCCATGCTGGATTTTATCAACACCTCAGACTTAACTCAAATATTAGACGTTCTTCCAATTTGAGAAAAATTATGCCCTCACTAAATTTAAAAAGCTAAATCAGATGAAGAAAAAACCTGCCTTCTCTAGGGCAATTATGGATAAAGTTTAAACTTTATCATTTTAATTTTACTCATTATAATCAACATAAATTTTTTTCCCTTTTATTTTTATTTTAAATTTAAATTACTCTTCCATATTTAACTTTTAATTCTTTTTAAAATATCAAGTTCATGCAATCAATATCACTTCCATTCTATCTCAAAGCCACACCACAGAAACTGGTTTCAGCCAATCACATATTACGAACTTCTAGTTATTGTGGCGAATTTTCCTATATAATCACCGTTAAACCGTTTTTTTTTTGTGATTCAGATGTTGTCTTTTTTTCTCCATGCTATTTTATTTAAAGTACTTCTAGACATTCCAAGTTATTACCTCTTTTAACATACTTAATGGTGATCCTAAATCTTGTACTAGATTTATTAGATGTTTAACACGCCGAGAGCAACAAAATTCTAGGCGTTTCATTCAAGAAATGCAACCTTTAGCCCCATTGTCCAGTTCACTATAAACATCTTTTAAATCCCCTTTTACTCTCGGTGGAGTTGTCTCTTGTCCCCTTGTAATTGAACTAGTCACCGTTCTTTTGTAGTGTTGCACTAATAGCTTCATTTCTTGTAACTCGAAAACGTTAAAATGTAAGTGCTTGAGCATCAAAGAAAAAGTTAAATTCTCCAGGAAGTGAATAAAGGTGTCAAGAAACTTACCTTGCAAGTTTTCTTTCTTCCTTTCTTTTTTTCTCTTTTTTTAGTAGGTAAGATATATAAAATAAATATATATTAATCAACAAAAAGGTATGAATAATTAATTTTTTTAATATGTGTTTATGAATTTAAAACTTGTTTTATGTGATTTATAAAGACAATTGAAAGATAAACCTCTATATAACGAACTTTCCATATAACGCATGTTTTTTGGGATTTAGCGACTTCATTATAAAGAGGTCTGACTGTATATATATATCTATCTATATATATATATATATATATATATATATATATATATATATATATATATATATATATTATTTCTCTTCTTGATATGTTCTTTAATACCCCCCTCAATTTAATTTCATTTTCTAAATTAGAAACTATAACAAAATAGTTGATTCTAGATTACAATAAAAAGGTAATTATAAATTTCATTAAAATTATTTATTATTTTTATTTTTATTTAGGTTATATATATATTATACGTTTATGTTCATGAAATATTTGTGATTTTTTTCTCAAATACCTTCTTTGCAATGCTGAATTCCTCGCGGATCATTCTCTTAAATTCTCTTGGTAGAATTTCACAACTGCGCTTGATATTTATTTACAACAATATTCAATGTAAAATCTTCCAACCACGCACTCAGCGATTTGATTAGGAATTTCAATTTGTTCCGAAAATAAATTATTTTATAAATTTAGTCAGAATTTAGTTTCAGTTATAAAAACTTGGTTTAATAATTAGGCGTCTTTTTTCGCTACCAAAAGTTTCGTTAAAAAAAGCTTAAGACATATAACCCTGCACATAACAAATCTTGTTAAAAATTTTTAAAACTTTTTTCTTGAAAAAGTTTTATTTTTCATTTCGTGATTGATATTTACTTAAAAGTGAATATACGAAGTACGATCCAAAAGTTTGGGAACAAGGTGTAGAAAACCTTACCCTAAATAATTCACAAAGCCGAACCACATCAACCTTCTAAGTAGTCTCCTTGGGCGACGATACGCTTCTGTCAGCGTTTGTATAAATTCGGGAAGCACAGCTGGAAGTCATTTTTCACAACCTCCCGTAAGGCCTCCTTCAATGACCTCATCTGATGATGATGGGGTCTCTGTAAATGTTCTTCCATTGATGAAAACAGGCAAAAATCACACGGGGTTATGTCTGGTGAATAGGGGGATGTGGAAGCCCGTCAGTGCGAGTTTTGGCGAGGAACTCTTTTACCAATTGGGATCGATGTGCTTGTGCGTTGTCATGCAGAAGATACCAGTCTTCACTCAGCCAGAACTAAGGCCACCTATGACGAATAGAGCCCCTCAAACGACGTCCTCGAGAAGTGTGTATCTTCAGAGATTTGTGCAAGTGTTTGACGACAATCTTTTCGAACACATTCAGACACCAAAGCATCATTCTCGACTTTCCGTAAAGTCAGTCGTCCAACGTGTTCATTGTCTTCGAGGGATTATCGGCCCTCTATGAAACGCCGAGGCCATTCGTAAACCTTGAATCTTGCTATGTAGATTCATCATACACCTTACTTAGCAAAGACTTAGTACCTTACTCTGAAAGACTAAATATGAATAGAGCCAAATGAATGTCTCACGTAAAAGAAATACGTATATGTAGAGAAAACGGATGCAGAAAATAAAAAAAAAATATGTATATTATCCAGATAAAAAAATTGAAACATTAAAAATATTAAACGTATGATAAAAATTGGTTGGCTTGTAATTTCATCTCACTTAGTTATATTTTTCATAGGTCGTGGGTAGCCTAGTCGTTAGAGCATCGGACTCCGTACCGGAAGGCCTGGGTTCGATGCCCGTACCGCCAAATATCCTCCGAGTACACACGGAGTACATGTTCGTTAAATCAGTGGTTCCGAAAGTCTTGTGGGCTGAATCACGAGTGCAGGGAAATGGAGATAATTTCCCACCATCTCAGTTCCATGCCTAAATTGTGGTGGTGGAGATAGATGGTGGTGCTATCTATCGTAATGTTCTATCGTCCCTTCGAGAATTTCTCCGAGCTAAATCGTACTGTCCCCTGTATGGTGCTCAAGGTTAAGGCCAACGACAGGCGTACATCTAGCCCATTGCCACGATGAATTTCGTGGACCTGGATCTGACTATGTCAGACAGGTGGCATGATCAACAACAACATATTTCTCATTTAGTTAGTGCAGTGCTTCTCAAACTTTCAATGTTCGCGTCCCAATTTTCAATCATAGTTTTCATCGCGCCCCCTTTATACGATCACAACGTATAGAATTCAATAATAATATATTTTGACGCTAAAGCTACTATACGATTTTAATTATAAACCGTAAAAATTATCAAGATCAGCATTAAATTTTGTATATAATTTGGAAAATGACAAGCGCACATGGGAGTCAATAGTAATTATTAAACTTGTTCTTAAATTAGTATTGAAAAATTAATTATCAAATACATTGTGCAGTACTGATGCATTTATAAGTATATTATATCAGTGTAATTTTATTTTTATTATGTTAAAATGTATTTTGTTTTGCTTCCTTTCAGAAAATTTGTAATTTTTTAAATCTTTTGCTTACGAGTTTCCGATACGCCCGCGCCCCCTTAGTAGGGTCATCACGTCTCCCTATGGGGTCGCGCCCCGCAGTTTGAGAAACGCTAATTTAGTGAATTTTTTCTGATATCAAAATTTTTTTCACATAAACTCTTAAATATATATACATATTTTTTTTTTAAAAAAAATTCGAAATGTAAAATAAAAATGAAATACGAAATTTGCCTTACTTCAATGAACTATATATTTCACTACGACTGCTGAGTTAAGTACAGAGGATGAACCTTGTAACCTTTCAAGTTAAATGGTTTCTTTGTGAAATTGTTTTAAGATTGACTGAATCAATATAAGCAAAAGAAATAACATAACATTTAGGCGATATATATTTACTATATATCTTAAACGCAAAACGAATACAAACACAAAAACAATACACATCATTGTGTACAATAAATAAATTACGAAAAACAAAACACACAGAAACTAATAAAATAAAAAACAAAAAATAAAATAAATTAAAAAACGAAAAAAATATTAAAAAAATCAAAAATAGACAAAAATTAAATTAAAATAAAAAAAAAAAAAACACAAACGATTACAAAAAATAATAAATAATAAGAACTACAAAAATTAATAAGAAAATAAATACACATAAAAATAAAGAACAAAAACACACAAAATGTACAAAAAATTAAATAAACTAAAAAAAAATCCTACTAAGAAAACAAAATAAAATAAAAATAAAAAAATAACAAAAAAATAAAACAAAAACACAAAAATATCCTATAAAAATACACAAAAAATTACAATAAAAATGCAAAAATTAAAAAAAAATTACAATTTTTTTTCCTTTTTTCTTTTCTTCTTTTTTCAAATAAAATTAGGCTTCTTTTTCTTCTTTCTCTTTTGCAGTCCCTGCTCGTGTAGCCGGGACGTACTGGGATGGAGCTGAGCTTGAGTAATTTCATTTTCTAAGTTGAGTGAGTTTTTCTTGTCCATTAATTTTGTTAAGCTGGAAGAAAGTTCTTGAATTTTGATTGTTTTTTTTTGGTCTAAATTAATATCCCTAATGTTCTTTTATTATGCTTCATATTACTTTCTTTTGAACTGGTTGAAATTTTTTCTAATGTAGGAGTGAGTTTTTGAGTGGATTGTCTAATTTAACTGTGCTAACTGGCTGGAATTTGGGTGAGCTGGATTTTGAACTTTGGCGCCTTTTTGATCCAAATAAATTTCCGTTTCTGCAATGGTGCTTACACTTTTCTCACTGTCTTTAATGCTATTAACCTTTAAGCTGGTGGTAAATTATTATATTGCAGGAATTGTAACTTCTTTCTTTGCTAAATTTTGATGCTCTACCTTATTCACTTTATTGTCTTCTGAATCTTTTGTCTTGTCTTGAAATTGGTCTTCTGTCTGTGCTGTGTTATCTGATTTTGAAACTTTAAAAGGCTGTCCAGGGCTATTAAAATTGGTGGCAGAAATAGGACATCCCAATACGTCACGAAACAAATCCTGATGATAAAATATAGCCAAACGAGCAGTATGGTTCTTTCAACTATTTGGTGACCCATTTTTACTGTACGTGGGGGGAGGAGGATCATAAATTTATACAGGCCGAAAAAATAAATTGGTAGAATAATGAAATTTAGAAAATAGAGGGAAATTTTGAGAGTCAAGGGCCGATAAGGGGGACAGTATAGAGCAAAAATAAGAGCAAATATTTTTAGATGCGTGGTAATCAAATGTAGAATACATTCTGATTGCTAAATATTGTTGAAGAGAAGACAATGCCGAAGTTAAAACAATACTTGCTGCCGTAGCAGTATTATGCTTTTGTTCAAAAGCAAGATTGAGAAACTTCATTGTTGAGGAGCTTTTATAATTTGTAACAATCTTACCAATTAGATCAGTGATTCCCAAAGTAGTCTATATAGAGCCCCAGGGATCAATGGCAATTTGCAAGGGGACCGCTTCAGTGAAAAAATAGTTAAAGAGTTCATGAGATGTAAATGGGGTCTACGATAGTAGCTCTCATTAAACCAGATCGTGACTTTAATTTTAACAGAAAATTTAATCAAGGGGAAACCAGATTTTATTTATTTAACAGATTTTTTTACAAAATTTAAAGAGGTTTATTTGCACAGTTACAAGTTGACAGCATATATTTTATTAAAATAAATACCATCATTTCAGCTTTTCTTTTCAGAATAAAGCTAAAACAGTATTATATTGGACATCGCGAATTTTCCCAGTTTCTCATTTTGCCACAGACAATTCTGCCAGGAAGATGATGTTTCAACCAATGTTTAACATTTAAATGCCCTCTATTTAGATTTTAAAACTAGGTTTCTGTGTGTGTGGGAATGCTTAGACTATGGTAATACCACAGTAGATTAAGAAATCATATGGTCACATTGAAAAAAAATATATGTCACATACAATCAAAATAGACACTAATGAAGATCTTGTAGTTTAGAAACAGATAACAGCAATTTTACCTATAAATTATCCTGTTATTTATCCTGTTCCCTTATATTATTCCTATTATTTACCCTGAATTAGGAAATATCGAGAGAAACTTTTTAATTATTTTTTTCTGGTGAGCAAAACGTTCATCATGGTTGACAATCTCAAAGAGAGAGAGAGAGAGACCAGACACACACACATTACTAATTGAGAAACTTTAGCATTAAACACGACAAGATTGGTGTCAAATGTAGAAAACATATTGTTGAAGCCTCAGATTCATCCCTTCTATTAAAAACATTTTTCTTTCCTGCTCAGTTATTTTATGTATTACTAACCCGTGGTTCCTCGCGCCTGTTTCTGCTACCGTCGTTACTCGCGGGGTGTAGAAAACACCCCAAACTTTCAACGCGTGTATTTAATTATAAAAATAAAATTAAGTCATTATAATACATATTTATAAAGTACTAGCTGGTATACCCGTGCTTCGCACGGGTGAACTGAAAAATTAAACAACATAGATTGAAAAATAAAGAAGTTTTTATTGAGTTAATTTTACTTGAATTGAAAATTAAACAATAAAAGCTTTTTGCATATCTCAGCTGAACAAAAAAAAAAGAAAGAAAAAAAAACACATTTGTTAAATTTTTAAGTATGTAGATCTAATAGCTGATAAAAAGATTTTTTTTTTTTAAAATTTATATAACTCCCCGTAACACTCTTGAGGGTCCATTTTTGAAAATACCTCCCTAAGCTGATCTCTGCTCAGCAAAAGTAACACATTGTTAAAAGATTTGCGTAATGAACGCTTTAAAATAATGTCATTAATTTATATCTGAAAGTGTAATACATTAATATTACTTTCTGTTGTATTTATTTATGTTAGAATTGTAATATTCGCAAGCAATGCCGTTTCTTAAATTATAATGGCGATTCAATGAAAAACAAAGCGAAATGTTAACGATAGAGTGAAAATGGTAAATGTTTAGCTACTTTCATAGCTCGAGCTTTATTAGAGCTTTGTAAGACCCGCCGTGTAGGGGCGTGCTGAACGTTAATACTTTATCCACCGCATTATTATTTACTGCAGTTTTTTTCATACAATATTTTTTTTTGGATCAATACATTGAAAATTAAGGGATATACATAAACAAAATATTCCACTTTGGGAAATTTAATCCGTTAGAGCTAATAAAATAATTAAAGATATTCCACTGTAAAATTGATTATATGCACCGTTCACATAAAATAAATAGTCAAATCGTTTTCTAAGGTCTTCATTAACATGCAAAAACATAAGACACTTAAATTTTGACATAAACTATTTTTTCGGGACAAAAATGATAATCTTTGCAATCCGCTGAAAACGCCGTCAGCAGAAAACGCAATATCTGCTACAAACTATTCGCCTTTCCCCCTAAAATATTCATCATAGAACCCGTGCTGTCATATAGCTTGTAAGAGTGGATTTCAAAGAATATTCCTGCTAAGTATTGGTAGAATATTCCTTCTCTAAGTTGGTGTGGTAGTTAGGAGAAGGGGGTGCCAGCTGAGGTGTCGTCCACGTCACTTGACCATGGTTCAAAATTACGTCGGCCGTCGCCAAAAAGCCTCGTGTAGTTGAACAGTGCGACGTTAATCTTCTCACTCCAAAAAATACAGTACAGTTATAATTATTTTTATGCTTAAAAAAAATGCAATATCCGCCTATTCAATTAAAATTATAGCGTTATAATTAACTACTAACCACAAACAAATTTTGAAAATGTGTCCAAATGATGCAGTGTGAAAGAGAAAGTTTATTTACTCTAAGTACCAGAACCGATAAAAGTATGTATTTTGAAAAAAGATCAACTTATTACTACCAAATGTGCATAATAAAATCATAAATAAAGAACATTCAAATAAAGAGAGATTTATAACAACCTCTCCCTTCAAAACTTAGTTATATTCTGAAATAAAAAAATTAGGGATTATGCTGATCACTGGAATTAATTAGAAGCGAGCGCCTTGCGTAGCCAAAGCAAAAAGGGGTTTTTTTTTTTCACAAACAAAAGATAGATATATGCTGTTGTGGGCTTTTTTGCAGCGCTCGCCAGAATTGCTTGCACATGGCAGAATTTTTTCCTACTTACTTGACAAATATCGTTATTTTTAGAGCACTTCACACAATATCTTAATACATTATAGCCTATGCGTTATTCTGATGTATAAGCTATATCACTGTGAAGTTTAATTAAATTCCATTCAGTTGTTTTTGCGTGAAAGACGGACAAACATCCTCACAAACTTTCGCATTTATAATATATATCTAGACAAGATGCTTTTTTGTATTATACAAATAAAATTATTAAATTTATTGCATGCAAATGAGACTAATATTAACTTAATCTAAACATACAAAAATTTTCATTTTAAAACATATACTTTTATATTTTTTTCTTAAACCATTAAAATGTTTATACCAGTAATAAAAATACTTTATAATTAATGAGATAATGATTGTGAAAGTGGAAAAATAATATTATAATAATTTTCCAAACATTCAGAGAAGACTGTATACATATGCTCAAATCCTCGCGGAAGTTCTCTCAGCCCCCAGATTAACTTTTGAAGGTCATTACATTCCAATCGTTCGAGAAAGAGGGATTGCATCAAACCTAAATGTCCAATGACCAAAAATGTGCAGCTACAAAAAAAATCGTGTTTTTTCCTGGAAGAATTTTCTTGTTGCTGGGGTGTACAAAACACCTCGCGCGAGTGATCGCGGGTTAAATTGCAATTTAAAATTAATTAACATGTGATTCTTAAGTTTTACATACTATACACTACAGTTGAAAATTTAAATCTTTTAAAGTAAGTAGCTCTGTGTACAAGGTGTCAAAAAGACATTTACGTTGATAAATGTGCAAAAATTTAATATTTGGTAATCAGGGGTCTACTCAAAGACGAAAAACATGTCAAGGGTCCTATGAGACAAAAAAGTTTGGGAACCTCTGCTCTCGAGTATACAGGTTCTCCTGAGGGTAAGAAGGCTCGGGCTAGTCCAGCCTTGCACTGTCACCTCAGAGGAGGCAAACGCGGTAGACAAGTGTCAAATTTGTAACAAGCGCTTCATTAACGGTGGTATTCTCAATCGCGAGTTATTGAAAAGAAAACTCGCGGATTGGGTAACCCCCGGTTGCTGATAACTCACGGATAATTCTCATTTCTTATTCTCGAACTGACGATTACCGAATCCGTAAGTTATGCGTGGGCAAGATGTTACAGTCGTTGTGATTGGACAATGATAATCACGTGACATATTGCTTACATTTTATGTTGTATCTTGGCGCGTAATTCGGTCAGCTGTTTTTAACACGTTTTTGTAAGTTTGACTGGCATTTCTTTCTCTTGTTTTGCTATGTCGAAAAGCAACTTTTCAGTTCAGGAGATGGAATTACTGTTAAATCTTGTATAGAGAAATATAAATACATCATAAATTGCAAAATTACGAATGCAGTTTTTAACAAGAAGAAAGGAGAAGCGTGGGATAGTTTGACGGTCGATTTCAATGCAGCCAGCCTATGTAATCGAAGTCGATATCAGCTTCAGAACAAATTTAAAAACATTAAAAAGGAGTCGCAAAAAAAAGAAGCTCCGATAAAGTTGAAATTTTTAAAACTGCTGGAGTAACTCCTAATTTACTGTGTACATCGTTAGATGAACGACTGGCTGTTATGGATGCACTAATCGAACCATTGCCATGCAGATTCGATTGCGATTACGAATATGAGACTGCTGTATCTTCAGGAACTCAGGGTAAGTGTAAATAGATTTTTTATTATTTAGCCTTTAATTTAAAATTTCTGTTTCATTCTGAATAGACTTTTCTGACAGTGATGTGTGTAAGTTTTATTATATAAAAGAACTCTTAATACAAATCAAAATGATCACATTATGAAATGTTGAGTAAAAGAATCGATGATAAGAAATATTGATCCATATAACAGTCTGAGCACCTTTCCCATCTGACAAATTGAATAAATAACCAATTAAAATTAATGAATAGATACTTCTAAAAATCAAATGACTATTTTCAGCTTTGACATTATGAATTATTTGTTGTTACATTGTGCTCTACACATTTTAAATGTTCTGATGTGATGCTGCCTGAAAATATGGCTATCAATAATTTGAGAGCTTATTATTAAAAAGTGGGGCATGGTACGAATAAAGTTAGTAATATTATTAGGAAATGTTGTTAAATATATTATACAATGAGAATTCAAAACTCTTTATTATTTTAAAATTTCAATTTATATTTTGATTGTATACAAGTATATAAATCCTAATCTTTTTTTCTTTTAAAATTAAAATTTTCCCGTAACCCCTGGGTAAGTTAAAATAGAATGTTTATTATTGCAAATTTTACATATACAAAATATTTACAATTCTTCAGAAAGAGTTTTAGCTCCAACCGAGCAGCGTAGTTGGTAAAAAAATGGTAGCCCGCTTGTCTCTGATGATGTTTTTAAGGGCTCCGAGTTCAAATTCCACACAATATATGAATGGTTCATCATGTAAATATGTACTCAATTGTTGTTTTTGTAGCAAAAATATACTCAACTCTCATAACTTTAATTTGTTAAATAAAACTCTAGCTTACATAAGAAAAAAAACTATTATGCTATGAAGGAATGACTATAACATCATATTTATTAGTTGTAGTACTTATAGTAAATACATGTTTTTCAGGTGATGAGTCTATAGTAGCACAAGTGGATGAAAATATGTTTACTCTTGATGTGATCATCCCCTTGATGTAAGTATCTATATATCATGTCATATAGCAAATAGCACATCACCTTTTTAGTACACAATAAAAAGCCATTATTAAATTTACTTTTTTGGAAATAACATAGCATAGCAATAACCAGCATTCAATATACACTGCTGGACAATTGCTAAGGACGGATAACACTATCATCCATAGAAACCACAAAATGAAAAGAGAGCAAAATGTGGAAAATTAGAATAAGTGCGGGATATTAGTAAGAAGAAGTATGAGTATATGCAATTTTTTTTTCGACGTCTGTTCATCACGTGATAGCGTTCATAAGAGCTTTAAAGGTTTTGACGCGTGTGGACAGTTGTTGTTTCAAGTCAAAGTTTTACAGGAAAGGTTTAATAGACAAACTTAAAATTTTTGGCATGTCTTCCAGACATCACATAGATGATTTTATGCGTGGCCGAATTATTGGAAAGATCGAAGAAGGGCGAAAAATAACAGATGTTGCCAGGGAGTTCGACATTGCTCACAGCGTTGTTTCATGGCTGTGGAAGTCATTTAAAACTACTGGAATGTGTAGTAGACGGCACGGAGGAGGTCGTGTTAGAAGTACGACGCCTGCAGAAGACAGATATATCGTCCTATCAGCAAAAAGGAACAGGCGCACCACAGCTCAGCAGGTGGCAAATCAGTTTCTTGCTGCCTCACGAAAGCAGATCTCCCGAAAAACTGTTGCCAGACGTTTGAGGGGAGGATGACTATACGCACGCAGACCTGTTGTGTGTGTGTCTCATTGACCAGACAGCACCGTACTGCCCGTTTGCAATGGTGTCGTGAGCATCACAATTGGACTGAACAGGACTGGGCATGCGTACTATTCTCAGATGAGAGTAGGTTCAGTCTGTCATCGGATTGTAGACGCCAAATGATCTGGCGCGAGAGTGGTACTGCATATCGTCCAGAAAATATCCAGGAAAAGGACCTATATCCAACATGAAGTATCATGGTGTGGGCCGGCATCATGATCAATGGCCGCACGCGCCTACATGTGGTTGCGAATGGGACTTTGACGGGCCAACGATACATTGATGAAGTTCTACTTCCTCATGTTCGTCTTTTCCGTGGTGTTGTCGGTGATAAATTAGTTTTTATGGACGACAACGCAACATGTCACCGAACACTTGCTGTTCAGGATTGTCTAGACAGCGAGGGTATTCAACGTTTCGTATGACCAGCGCGTTCTCCAGATCTAAACCCCATTGAAAATGTGTGGGATGCTTTGGGGAGGCAAGTTGCTGGTCGAAACTATCCTCCGACAAACAAGAACACCCTCATCCGTGCACTCACAGAGGAATGGGATAAATTGCCTCAACAGCTGCTGCATAATGTTGTGCAAAGTATGGTACGACGTGTGGAATGTTGCATCACACTCCACGGTGGAGATATCCCGTTCTGATACCTTTCTTTATGGTGCCTGCTGACTTTTAGATGCATTGTTCCATTTCTCCGTACGCAAATCAAATGAACATTTTTTTTCTTTCAGATGTTTCGCAGCTTTTGTACTTTCCAGAACAACAAATATTCTTTATTCTAATGTCTGAACAGTGTGGCAACTATATTTTATCCTACTAGGCCTCATGTCTCACTTAATGTTATGCAACATAGCAATTTGTGATCCGTCCTTAGCAATTGTCCAGCAGTGTATAAATATAGATTGCTTATTTTAAATGTACATAATTTGAGTGTAAACATTTTGAATAGAGCTAGTAATGTATCAAATGAATTGTAAAAATGAAATCATACTCTAGCATAAAGCAATGTATTTTACAGGAAGTGAAACTAAAATTGTGTTATAAATTTTGATTCTTTGTTCATGTTTGTCTGTTTTAAAGTCAGACAGACTTAATCAATATTTGTATTTTGGTTGTAGGTAACTGTAGCACTGGAGCAAGGTGAAGGAATTCTAAAAAAGCCAGGGAAACTCTATGCTCTACCTCGCTTACAAAAACAAAAAAAATCGGAAAATCAAAGCGCAAGCCTAATGCTTCTGTTAAAACAGCAGAAGCACTGGCAGAAGCAGCCAATGCCAGAAAACTTGCAATGAAAAAAGATTATCAACAGATTGCACAATTTAGATAAGAAGAGCATAGAGCTACCATGACCTATAAAAAAAAGAACACATTTTAAAGATGAAGGTCTTAAAGGCAAAATTGGAGCACTATAACATGCTAAACAAAAAAAATGAAATTAGATTTAGAGAAAGAAAATTGATCTACATCATTTTTCTTTTTTTTGTAATATTATTTAATATTATTTCTTTTAATTTTCTTTTATAAGTTTGTAATATAATTTTGTTTTCTAATAAATGAACATAAATGCTGTATCTGTAATTTAATTTAATGACTTGGAGATTCTTTGTGAACATAGGCTCTCTCTGAAGAGTATGTATTTATTTTAAAAAATATTTTCATTAACAAAATTATTTACAAAACATTTCCTCGTAAATACATCAATTGAAAAATTTGCAACAATTGCATTCCTTTTGGCTATTCCATCATGTTCTTGGCTATGGTTTACCATAGTATTATCTTGCTGCAGTGGATGGGAATCATCATCCTCATAATCCCCTAAACTGAGAGCAAGGTTGTGTAGCACACACAGCAGCCGCAACAATAACTGTTTCTGCAGTCTCCAGCGAACATCGGAATGGTGTGTCAATGCAAGAAAATCTTTTTTTCCATACACCATATTGTCTCTCTACGACATTTCTTGCTCTTGCGTGAGCTGCATTATACCTATGAAATGCATTTAGATTTACATAAATAACACTTCTTAAAAAACAAGAATTTTGACTAAAGTACCACAAAATAGACATTTCTTTAAAAAATAATTTTTTGAATTCTACCACCTTGTGAGACACGTAAATGTCATTGTTGGTCCCCGGGCTGAGCGCATTCCCTTTATACATTTTTAATGTGTATTTTATTATATTTTCTATCTTCATATCTGGAGATTGTGAATTATTTCTAAGATTTTAGTTAGATGTATAATCATATTACATACAAAAATAAGACAAAAAATAATAACAATAGAGGTGTATAAAAAGAAACATAAGTACCTCACTTGACCTGCTCCAACTGGATTAAGAATAGGTGTCATCAGGTAAGATCGCAGAGGATAGCCACTATCTCCTAATAGGTGGTAACTACTCGGTACCTCCGTTTCTACATGTGCCCTGAGGTAAGAGTGGTCAAACACTGTAGAGTCATGTGTACTTCCTGGCCACCGCAACTATGTTACGTATGGAAAGGTTGGGATCACTCACAGTTTGCACATTTAATGCAAAAAATCCTTTACGGCACCTAAATGTCTCTGCTAAGCTTCCTCCACGGCTTAGGATTTTGATTAGCGAGCAATCCAGAGCACCATAAATGCCAGGGAATCCAAATTCTCTGTAGAATTTTTGACTGATCTGAGAAGTAATGCATAAAGATGTGACAAAACTTGATGACACAAACAGTAAGAACTACATACAACTATCTTTCTTGTTATGTAAACATCACAGTATTTCGATGCAATAGGGATAGCCCTTTATGAAGGGCATCAGGAACTGATGTGATGAGCACGGGAAAACAAACCCAACACCCATGGTGAATTTTCCAAATCCTGCATGACAATTAATCGGAAACTAATCTACCAGTTTAAATTTATCATAACGACTTCTGATAATTGGTGTAAAATCTATCACTAAATTTTTTGTGCCATTGTTATTATTAGAATTGAAAATATTTTTATTGCATACTAACATGAAATCGCCATTTATGGTGATAAGTGTGCAAGCCAGCAACGCTTTCCACCCGCCAAAGTGCAATCATTGCTTCTGTCGTGCTTTTTTCCCTACTATTAATAATGGAAACAAAATTGAATGATTAAATAGCTCAAAATTTAGAAGCAGGGATTATTTTACTGGTAATTCAGAATATTTGACTTCAGTTTCATTTTAAAAAAGCAAGGAATTCATTTTAAAATATAAATATGCTTAAGTTAATACACATTCTTAATAGGTTTCGGGCTGAGGCCCGGTTCGCCCATGCAGTAATAAAGCCCTGTTAACACGTTACAAAACTGATTTCTAACGAATAATTTTTCAACGATAACAGCTAGAGCAAGAATATACACTGGCCTCAAAAGTTTACAAACCGGGTTTTTGTGTCTAATTTGCAAATGAATGAATGTAGAAACAAAAATTTGGAGGATATGTGCTAGTTTTTTATTGAATGCGTCATAGAAATTTGTATAAGTGTATTGCAAAAACGATTTATAACAAAAAAAGCAATCTCTGCGGAAAAGTCCATTCTTGGAGAAAACAGCACATCACAGTGTTATGTGGTAAAATGGCATAAAAACAATAAGGAATGTCCACCCCTAACTTGAATGCATTGGCGGCATCGATTTCCCATGCTGTTTATTAAGTTGTCGGACACCAGACCAGACACAGAGTAAGCCTTTTTCAGCTCATGTAACGACCTTGGAGGAGGATTTAAAGCAGCAACCTCTGCCAAGATAGTCCCAAAGATGTTCTATTCAGGTCTGGAGATCGAGTTGACATTCCATTCGTTCCAAACCGTGATCCTCCAGTAATCCTCAACAATCCGAGCTCGGTGAGGTCGTGCATTATCATCCATCAGAATGAAGTCGTTACCAATAGCAGCAGCATATGGGCGGACATATGGATCAAGGATCTCATCCCGATATCTAAGACCAGTTAGTTCCTCCATGAAACACATGCAGGTCAGTGTGGCCACCGAGCGAGATTGCCCAAACCAGGATTCCACCACCTCTATAACTGTGTCTTTCAACAGTGTTGGATTGATTATCTAGTGCGCTGTTCCCTCCAGACAGAGACGCCCTGAATCACTCTCCATTGTAAATCTTCAACAGAAGCCCATTTTGCTGCGTCCAAGAAAACATGTTCTCTTGCCCGGCATAAGCGGTTCCTTCGCTGTCGTCCGTTAGGGGAACGCACAAAACTGGTCTTCTTGCATACAGACCTGCATTACCGTAGTAGCGAGATTCTTCTTCCTGATGCTTGAAAGGGGTCTGCAACGAGCTGCGGCAAGTAGTTTCTTCTCCTTCGTTGAAAACGGTCTTCTGCAGGTGTTGTAGCTCGTGGTCGGCCTGGAACAGGTCTTCTGGACACAGAATCTTCGGATTGGTATTGATCCCAAAGTCGAGAGACACATTGAGACGTCTAGCAGCATCAGCCTGCGACAATCCCATTTTCATCCAATGCCCGCCACCTTAACGAATTGAGTAAATGACGTCTCTGAGACATTTTCTAAACTCTATTGACTATTGTCACGAAACTGCCAACAACTGTTGAAAATCAACACAACTTTTGATATTTGCATATTTTTCTCTCACTCCTAAATATAATAAAATAAAAGTTGTAGCAATCGTTTTTGCATTAATGTTTTTAAAGTTCGTTATTATCATTCATAAACTATGCATTTTATTGTTACTGCCATTTTTTATGGTGAGCTTCGAAAAACATGTTGTACCTTAACTTTTGAGGCCAGTGTATTTCTGGATTTCTTGGATCTTCTTATGAATGCGACGGGAGCACTCTCATTACATGTATGATTTTCTACTGAGTAATATTCTCTCTGTGCTTATATATTTTATGTCGTTCCATGTGTATATGCAATGTAAATTTTTTTCTACATGCTGTTCAAGTTTTATGAAATTAGGGAAATGACAACAATCAAAAGTTTTGCATATTTATTCTTTTACGAATATGTTGCTATGAATTAATATTTTTCTTTTGTTTTTCAAGTGATTCAGATAAAAATATACATATTTATTTACAAAAAAACTTTTGCATTAAATGTACATATAGACATTTTTGTCACAAAACAAATTATACATTCACTGAACATTCATAAAACTCACCTGCATTCTCTCATCTTCAGTTTGTGGCAAATAGGTATATTGCGGTCGTAGCTCTGCAAGAGCCCTTGCAACATCGGTAATCGCTCTGCTCGTGGATGGCTGACTTATGCTGTGTAAGTCACCCACATTAATTTGACGATTACCGAACGCAAAAAAACGAACAGCCACCAGAACTTTCTCAGCTGTAGTCAAAGAATGATTTCGGCCAGTCGCAGGATCTAACTTTGTACGCAGTAATTTTTCAAGCGTCTCGTCTCATTATAAAATCTGTATCTACGACGAAAATCATCTTCATCCAGTTCATCTAAATCGTGTGTGTGTGTGTGTGTTGTTCCGATGTTCAGGAATGAAAACTGACCTACTTTCAATACTTTCCAAAGTTTCTAAATCCTCAAGCAGAAAAGAATCGAAGTGGTCGTCCATCTTTGTTTACAAACAGTTTCGCGAGATCGAAATCCGTGAGTTACCCTCCGAAATCGGCGAGTAGAATCCGCGGGTTACCTTTGGATGAATCCGTGGATTTGGCGCGATCCGCAGTTGGGAATAACGATGTTTCGCCAATCTGCGAGTTACCTCCAGTTCAGGGATAATTCGAGGATAACCCGCGATTGAGAATACGACCGTAAGCAGACTATTTCAGAGCTCAATTGCCCTAGAAATTTGTCATCTGCAGTAGCAAGACTCTGCACGGGTTATTTTATAGGTATGAAAATATCCCCAGATTATTCCCGATCTTACTCCATCTGCAAAAATTGTCCTCACACCAGACACCTACCCAGACATATTTTTGACTGAAAAATCATTCATGAATCACTTTCCAAACTCTATGCCTCCCCAGAAGACATTATTTACAGTACTTAAGTTCCAGACATGGTCTCGCTTGTTGTTATTGCAGCTTTTGGACCAATTCAGAAATGCACTAAATCCATATACAAGATAAGATAAAGAGAATGACTTTCACAGAACAGTAATGTGGTGCTTACAATGCATTCCTTTCATTAACTACCTCTTAAGGTGTCCAACTACGTTCGGAGCCGTGATTTTAAAAAAGCGCATAAATGAATAATTTACATCATATTTAGTGTCACTTACACTGGTGTGCAAAAATTAAGGACTAGACGGTTTTTTCAATATAACTTTGTACAAAAGCTTCCAAATCAACACATTTAATACCGTAAGATCCCCAATACGTAAGGACATGTGTAAAGTAAGCAACACTTACTAAAAGAGAAATCAGAGGGATAAAAAGAAGCTTGATTCAAAAAGTAGCATGGAAAGCAATGCGACTGAAGACCGAAACATCCCTGTGATGGGTGTCCAGGAAGAAACATCCGGTCTTTAGTAGGGGATATGATCTTCCCTGACTGCTAGGCAGGTTTCACAGCGTCTGCCCATGCTGAGAATGAGGGTGTCAATGAATTGTAGAGGCATTGCTGCCCATTCGTTTTGCAGCGCCAATCGAATCTCCCGAATCGTTACTGGTGGTAAGGTACGAGCTGCCAAGCGTCTGCCTAGAAAATCCCATACATGCTCGATGGGATTGAGATCCGGAGATCGTGCAGGCCAATCCATACGTTCAATATCCTCACTCTCTAAGAGCTGTTCGGCAGCTACTGTGCGATGACATGTGCATTGTCGTCCATGAAAAGAAATTGCAGACACATAGCGCCTCTAAAAAGACGCACATATGGAAGAAGAATCTCGTTACAATAACGGGTCCCGTTGACTGAACCTGCATCGAAGATGTGAAGGTCTGTACGACTACCAAGCATGATGCCTCCCCAAACGAGAACACCGCGACCTCCATACCTGTCCCTTTCAATGATGTTCGAGGGATGATTGCTGCTTCCCGCTCTCTCCAGATGAGTATGCGATGAGAATTGCTACTCAAACTGAATCTGCTCTCATCTGTAAAGAATACTCGTCCCCATTCAATTCCGGTGTTCCCGGCACCACAGAGAACGCCTTCTCCGATTGGCAGGCGTTAAAGGTACACACCGTACAGGGCGTCGTGCAAACAGACCACCACCGTGCAGTCTTCTGGCCACGGTAAAACGCAATATCGGTCGTCCAGTCGCCTGTGTCGTGTGACTAGCGATTTCTCCCGCTGTCTGCCGCCTGTTTCTTCTGGCCTGTAAGACAATGTACCGGTCATCTGCGGGTGTGGTTCATCGTGGACGACCACTACTGAACCCCCGGATAGCTGTTCCTGTAGATTGAAATTGTCTCCAAAGTCGTGAAACGATGCTTTGAGCAATTCCGAACTCTGCAGCCACACTTGTCATACTGCGGCCTTCCTGCAACTTCCCAATGATTCGACCTCGGGTAAAAGCATTCAGATGTCGTCTAACAGATTGATTATTCGCCATTTCTCGCTGAGGCAGCAACTCGGTGTGATTCTAACTGCTATACGGCGTGCAATCTCTTTGCCAAAAATACTGATCTTACACCGACAACATGCTTTATACTACTCAGACACTCCCCCATTACATCTACCTGCATATCTGCGCATGTGCTACCGTACATCACCTTACTTAATCTCCTGATTGGTCTTTCTGTCCGCTCTGCCTCTTCGTTCAGCTGATATGCTAATTTTTCGACTTCGTCCTTAATTTTTGCACACCAGTGTAGATTAGAAAACATGTATAAAATTGTTTTAAGGACATTTTGACAAAAAAAATTATTTAAATAGAATATTTTGGCAAAAAATTAACTTAGAATAACCTTTTTTTTCAAAATGTTCTCGTTTTATAAGAAATGCTTCTAAAAAATAACATTTTTCTTATATTAAGTAAAGACTTCTCCAGGCAGTCTAAACTATTTTTTTTGAAAAATTCACATTATTTTCAGAGTTACAACTAATTGAAATAATTATCGCGTCTTTTTCTTAAAATTTCTCCCCTCTGTTGTAAGAAAACATGGATAAATCTACTTCTAAGTTATTTATTTCAAAACTTCTAGTTGAGCCTCTGTACAAAGGTCTGAGCTATATATAAGCAAAATCTTATTATAATAGAAGCATTTTTGACAAAAGGAGAATATTTTGAAAATTGTTCATTTTATGGTCATTTTTTGTCCAAATATTGTACTTAAATAATTTTCTATTGTAGTAATCTTCTTAAAACAATTTTATATACATTTTCTAACCTAAGTGACACTAAATATCATAAATATTATCCATTTATATGCTTTTGCAAAATCAAGGTTCCGAACGTAGTCTGATACCTTAAATTAAATAAGTATGTATACATGAGTTGTTCTTGCTCTCATTGTTGCAAAGCAATTGTTCCTATTTTTCCGTCGCCCCTTTTTCCGTGTTTAAATCCATATTTTTAATTTCAAAACTCGTTACCATTTGTATTACAAATAGTACTCAGAATATTTTTCTGCTAGCATTTACTTAGAATCAGTTGCTTTAAATAAGTGGTATTCAGTGTTCCACGGAACACTGGGGTTCTGTGAGACATACGAAGGGGCTCCACGAGTCATAGTACGAAATTGAATATAAAATTAAAAATCAGTATGCAAAATGAATTCGTGTTCTCCATGAAATTTGAATAACTAAAATTATCTAAAACTCATCCCAGTAATCAAAACTGAAAATTATAACGACTTTATATTTTGCAATACTTTTTAACTATTCTTACAATAAAAGAATATTAAAACATCTTTACTTTATATAAACTACCTGTTCAATTATAAATATTTTATTGTTTACTGTCTTGGATTCTACAAAATAATTTTATTCTATTTAGTCCAATGTTTTTCAAAACTAATAGTATTCTAATGGAAAATGCACCTTTTTCATTTGTACAAAGATGTTTTATACTACAAAAAAATACAAGAAGAAACAAATAATCGATTCATATACAGATTTAAGGTTAAACACTGAATTTAACCAAGAATAGCACCTAAACTTTAAAATACAAATTCATGCATAATGCACAGGCTTTCTCACACAGATATAAACGTTTGGATGTCATTCTGAACAATGTACACAAGTGAAAATTTTCTCTCAACGAAAAAAGGCTGCAAAAAAAATGAAAAAAAAAATTATTTAATTGTAGAAAATGAAATGCAAAACAGCAGATAACTTCAATAGACCTAGACTTTGACAGTTTGTGTAAGAATACAAGAACTTATCCAAGTCACAAAATATAATGCATGTGGTAGGTAACCAATTAATATTATTAATAAGTAAGCATATTAAAATTTTCACAATAAATTCAATACTTTTTTAGTTGTCTTTACACAAAGTACCTATAACATATGTATCTACTTTAAATATTGTTTTAAGATATGATCATCTATGTGTGTGTGTGGAATGGGTTTCCCCAAAAATATACTTTATAGTTCTACGGGTTTTGCGAATCGAAGAAAATTGAAGACCACTATCTTGAACGAGCGTTTATGGAGCTACATTTCGTTAGGCATAGATATAAGTCGTTGGTTAACCGATTTATATATATATATATATATATATATATAAATCTGAAACATTAACTTTTATAATTTACGTCATATTAACCATTATAACCTTACAAAGCGAAAATAAACAATAACATATTGGTTACTTGAATGAAAGAGATCTTTGGTATAAGTATTTGTAATTTCATCCCTGCATATATAGCATATGCTGCCCTTAAACTCGCAATGTTAGATTTCGGAAAACGAAATAATTTAGTTTGTGTGTGTGAATCATAAAACGCATAACTAGCTCACGAGATATTTGTATTTCCCTTTGATTGGTTTTGATTTCAATAACAGTCAGGTAATTAATTATGACAAGGGGAAGTTTCCAAAGGATTGGAATCAATTAAGTTGAAAATTATTGGAATGGTTTCATTTCAATATGCTTTGCTTATGATATTCATTATATAAATGCATACAAAACCAAATACGTTATCTAATTTCATGTATGTGTCATATCATTATCCATATTCAATATGGAAGTAAGAATAGTTACAGCATTTCAATGAATATCATCAATTGATGTAAATTTTCTTTTATTTATGTGAACTTATGTTTTTGGGTAATAAATTAGATTCACGATGAACCCGGGAAATGGAAAAAGTGAAAGAGCAAATTAAAAAATCGACTTTCTATGTGCAAGATAATCAGTGTCCACCACATATAAACTTCACATGTCCAATTAGCATAATGTGAGAGATCGCACAGGTGTATGCATCCTCAAGATACTAAAACGACTTCCCTTTCTCATCAGATCCACTTCCAATGGATCCCGTCTCATGTCGACATTACTGGAAACGAAATTTCGGACATCTTAGTCAGGGCTGGTGCTGGCGAAACAACGCCTGCCGCTCCTCTTACTTATTTGGAACTAGTTTCAAAGTATAAAGCAAAGAATAAGGCCATCTGGATGGTCCCACCGCCGTAACCATGTTATCAGAGCAAATTCCTTGACGGATCCTTGGTTCGGGACAGCAGTAGACGAGATCAAACGGCGCTTGCTCGTTTCCTTAGTGGTCATCTGTTGTCAGTGACATTTGTCGATGGCATTAAACTCTTCGAAAATTGCATTAAGTTTTCTTCTGCTCAAGCCTGCCCTGGCCACATTTTATCTTGTTTGCGACTTACCAGGCAGGACATGGTTCAAGATACACTATTGGTTATGGACTTCTTCAGGGTGAATGGACTCATGGACCTGATCTAGTTCTGCTGATCTCAGGGATGAGAAACAACATCTTTTCTTTCTATATATTGCATTCCGTGTTAATTAGTCTTTAAATTACACCTTCATTATACATTGCCGCATTTTTAGCTCATATTGCACCTTGAAATTTTAAGGTATCCGAGTATGTCCGGAACCGTGATTTTAAAAAACTGCATAAATGTATAATTTTCGTGATATTTAGTGTCACTTAGATTCGAATAATTGTATAAAATTGTTTTAAGGACATTTTGACAAAAAGATTTTTATTTAAATACAATATTTTGGCAACAAATTAACTAAAGTATAGCTTTGTTTTTCAAAATGTTCTCCTTTTATAAAAAATGCTGCTAAAATAATAATATTTTGCTTATGTAAAGTAAAGACTTCTCCAAAGAGTCTGAACTATTTTTTTGAAAAATTTGCATTATTTCCAGAGTTACAACCGATTGAAATAATTATCGTCATTCTGTCCTTAAAATTTCTCCCCCCTCTGTTATCGTAAAACATGGATAAACACAAGTAAAATATTAAAAAAAAATAAAGTAAAGTAAAATATTTAAAAAATCCTAGTTGAGCCTCTGTACATAAGTCTGAGCTATATACAGGCAAAATATTATTATAATAGAAGCGCTTTTTACAAAAGGATAATATTTTGATAATTGATCATTCTATGTTAATTTTTTGTCAAAATATTGTACTTAAATAATTTTTTTATTGTAATAGTATTCTTAAAACAATTTTATATACAGTTTATAATCTAAGTGACACTAAATATCATAAATATTATCCATTTATACACTTTTGCAAAATCCCAGTTCCGAACGTAGTCGGATACCTTAAGTCAAAGTTAAATGTTCAGATGGAAACTGGAAACAATACCTTTTTCAAATTTAATTTCACACCGAATAAGTATAGGATTTTTGAGAATTAATGAAAGATTTATATTCAATTCGAAGTGTTTTGCTCCTGACTTTCAAAATAAAATTTTATTTTAAAATCAATCATTGTGAAATATTTATTAATAAATTTTCTCATTTCTTATTTAAAAAGAAGGATCCAAATCGTTATAGAAAATGGGATTAAATTAAATAGGCTCTTAAGACTGGTAAGTAAATATCATTTTTCACTTGTGACCTGCAAATTATATCAATAGTTATTTTTACAAGCTTCCTATGTTCACATTTAACCCGGCATCAGTCGCAAGAAAAAGATGAACGAAAGTTCTCGCACAGGGTATCCCATACCCAAGAATGTTACACTCTGTTTTTACCATTAAATTTGTACACAAAGGGGAAAAAAGAAGAAAAGTAGGAAATGCAGTATGTTTATTGTACTTTTCACTTATAAATTTAGTTTTTCTGTTCTTCTACAGTGTTTTATCTTTTCTCTTCTTTTCATTTTGTACATTGTTTATAAACTTCTTTACTCTTAGTCACGAGTAAATACAATGTTTTCTCTTTATCTAATTTTTTTAAAAAAAATTCGTAGAAGCATCGCTTGTTGGTTTCTATATTTTTTGAATTATTCTGTATATAGAAATCAAAAGCACTTAAGAAATCAGCGTCTGGTTCAATGTTTAGTAGGTGGTTTCTGAGTATTTAACAAAACAACTTATGCATTTATTATCGCAGAGTTCAACAACACAAAAAAAATCCCATAGGCTAACGATTACATTTCCCAGTCATTGAATATTTTGTGATCATTTTATAAAGTACGATAATTGCTCCCTTTGTTAAATTATCTGAATAGATTTCAGTACAGGAATTATACTTGCTATTATACTCTTCATCATTTGATTCTTTCTCAACCATCACCACAAAGTGATTTTCTTCATCTGGAAGTACTGTTGTACAATATTTATTGCATACTATATCTATTTTTGTTACTTAAATATCACATTCCTTCATCACAACTATAATAATGCACCATAGCATAAGAAAGATTTAAAGCGTGCTCATGCATTCAGAATTGTAACGGTGATTCACTCGCCGGGTATGACATACCCGAAGAGGCTGAATCCAAAAGTATATACTTAGAATTCACCTACAAGCTCCCCTCAAAGGATATGACCTTAAAGTCAGATACACAAGAAACTATCCATTTTCCAAAAAAGGATTAGAAGGAGCTTTGAAAAAAGTTAGACGGTGGGTATGGCATACCCTGCGAGAGATGTGCGGGGTTAAGGATAAAAAAAATGTTGATACTTACGTATTATCGCAACCTATTGGTGGCATTATATGGAACGATACCCACAATTGCCAATTCAGCCTATACGACACTAGCGAAAGTGCCGGTGCCAACTTGGTGAATTATCTTAAATGTTGGCAATTGTTGCGATAGCACGTAAGTGCCAAAATGTGTCATGCCACTTTAAAACTATCATAAAATGAAATAAATATAATATATAGTAAAATAAATGTGAGATTCACATTTGTGAAACGTGTATTATTAAATATGAAGTATACGTGTGATTCAATATCCTCCCCTCAAAATTGTACAATTTGAAAGTTTATGTGTGTGTGTAAAAGGGAGAAAATAGAATAAACAAAGATTTGTGTCACGTATGTGTTTGTGTGAAAGGTTTACTTTTATAGTGTACAGGGACAGATCTTTAAGCCCCCAAAAATTTTCAGCATTAGAGATTATATATTTACGTATGATATACATATTGTGATGTAAAAAATAAAAAATAAAACTTCCGTAAATAAATAATTTGCTCTTTAAATGTAAAGTTGATAATCGATTTAGCATAATAGTATAGTAGATAAAGAACGAAAACACACATTTTATAATAAATAAAAGATTGATTTAAAAGCTAAAGAGTAATTTGATAAAATGTGATATTTTCAATTTATTACTAAAAATAATACTTTTTTAAAAAAACAATATGTGTTCGCTATTTTAAGAAAAACTCCTTCAATTTTGGCGCTAATTTTTAACATTTGGCGAGCCAGAAAGCAGTGCATCCTTTTTAAAATAGTAGAATTTAAATATTTTTAATTGCTTTTGGAACCGTATATTTTCAAAATGAAGTACAATTTTTATGGATGTTTATATTTCTTGCATAAGCTTTTTCTCTGAAGTATTCCTTTCTTTTGGACTAATAGAGCTTTACTTTTATTCATATTACAAATCCCGAGTGTCCGCTTACTCTAAAAATTAACTTAATATTAAAAGTTTTCATTAATATTGAAATATTTCTATTTTTAGGTTCATCTAATTGGTGTACAGTAAAAAACATAATTTTTCCTTTTTTCCTTTTTATTGAAAATGTTTTTCCGGAACAATTTAAAATAATGCAATATGTAATGCACGTTATGAAAATACGAATTAACATGAGTTATGATACCAGCTCACTTTTTGAAACAGAATATTTAATTTAATCTCACTGTAAAATATTACAGAAGTCTTCTAATTCTAAGCAATCGCTTTAAAACAGCGATTTATTACCGGTATTTTTATCAGATATTTATCACAAAATCTGAAACAGATAGAAATTGAATTTTAAAGAGGGTATGTAACATTATATTATTAATAATAAATATTTTATTTACATAACAAGCTGCTTTTAGAAATTTAATTAAGCACAGATATTTATTAACAATTTGGAATAATATCTTTACCACCGAAACTCATCACATTATTTATATCATGCCAAGAAAGAAAATATTTAACGCAACTAAACTTGTGTCACCATTTTACCTACACTTTTGACGCCAGAGAGTGAAGATAAAATATATATCACGAAAAAGAAGAGAATTAATCGAAATTGACGACGTAATTACGTCGTCAATTTCGATTAATTCTATTCTTTTTCGTGATTTTCTTGGTACGGAGTATTCCAAGAATTTGTATTCCAGTAATGCAATTTCTGTATTCGGTAACCACAACATTAATGAGATTTTTTTGTGCAATGACTCAATTGAGTAATAAAGCTTCTGTTATAGATGGGTGAAGTTATGATTCTAGAAGTTTTTGAAAGTACTTAACTTTTTGATCCAAAGGGATAAAATTAAGGAAATTTATTCCAGCTGTTTGAATTGCATTGAATATATTTATGGTTTGTAAAATGTATTTCAAAAAGTGAAATTAGTATTTCTGAATTGTGATAAAATACTGAAGTGCCAAAAAGTTTGCACACTTCCGTAATATCACTTGCGTTCCGACTACGTTTGGAACCGTGATTTTGCAGAAGCACATAAATGGATAATTTTCATAATATTTAGTGTCACTTAGATTAGAATACACGCATAAAATTGTTTTAAGGACATTTTGACAAAAACAATTTATTTAAATATTATATTTTGGCAAAAATTTAGCTTAGAATAATCTTTTTTCCAAATAGTCTCCTTTTGTGAAAAATGCTTCTATTATAAGAATATTTTGCCTGTATATAGCTCAGACCTCTCTACAGAGGCTCAACTAGAATTTTTGAATTATATAACTTAGAAGTGGGTTTATTCATATTTTACGACAACAGAGGGGAGCAATTTTAAGAAATAAACCCCAATAATTATTTCAATTGGTATTAACTCTGAAAATAATGTGATTTTTTCAAAAATTCTAGTTGAGCATCTGTAGAGAAGTTCGAGCTATATACAGGCAAAATATTATTATAATAGAACCATTTTTTACAAGCGGAGAACATTTGGGAAAAAAATATTATTCTAAGTTAATTTTTTGCCAAAAAATTATATTTAAATAATTTTTTTGTCAAAATGTTCTTAAAACAATTTTATGCGTGTATTCTAATCTGAGTGACACTAAATATCAGGAAAATTATCAGTTTATGCACTTTTTTAATATCACGGTTCCGAACGTAGTCGGATACCTCAGTGAAATTTGAAGAACTATCGTAAAATGCTGTTGCGTGGAATCTATTAACATATTGAGATATCCTTGAAGTAAATTGCATTATGATTTTGAAATATACACTATAAAACTGTAGAGGAAAAGATAGAGATTTGTTTTTTGCGCAGCACATGACACGACTTCCAAGGTATACTAAATAATGATCCTGTTTTAAGGTTTAGGTGCCTAAAACGACGTGTGATAAAGTCGGATAAGAGTTTCTAGAGCCACTTTGAAGCATGTTTTGAAGTTTGCGATGTTTGAGTATCCTCTTAGAACAGTTGAATCATTTGAAATATACAAGTCTTTTATTGGATGTAGGTCAAAAAATTCCTTACATGGCAATAAGTATGGGAAGTGATGTTCTTTTAAATTAACTAATCTAACCTTCTCATTCCCCTAAATGAATCGCATTCCTTTCTTTTAAATGAAATGTTTTTTTCCGTTCATTTCCTTTGATTCAACTGTTCAATTCTGTTCCTTTGCTTTAAATGAACTGTTCATTTCTTTTAAATGAACTGTTCTTTTCTGAACCTATCTTTAAATTAACTGTTCATTTCTTTTAAGTTAACTTTCCTTTTCTGTTCCCTTCTTTTAAATGAACTCATGTTTTCTGTTCCTTTCTTTCAAGAGGAAAAATACTATTTAATTTGTTCTTTCATTTCTCTGTTCCTTAAGTTCTTCAAACAAAATCCCAAATTTATTCAAAGGAGTTTAAAACTACCGAATTACTACAAATGCCTAAATTTCATTGCTCTACATATTGAAGGGAAATGAAGTGGTTGAATTTATTAAATAATCACGTCAGAAAATCAATTTTAATAACAGAAAAATATTAAGAACAATGGGAGAATTTTTTTTGCCAGAATAACTGAAGTCGGAGGATTCACTGGATACATACGTATTTTAAGATTTTAAGCTTGAAAATGAGCATGATTTTAGTTTGAACCGATTAACACACTTCATGATGTAATAATTAATTTCAAAACAAGATTACAGCAATAAGGGTGAATCATAATAAAGTATATTTAAAATAGTCAGTTTTTATACCTAAATTGTGCTCTAAAATTTCTATGGCGTAAATAGCAATGACAAATTATGCTTTACTGAAAATATGTAAGCAATTTCTATTCTAAAATTTAAAAAAAATCTTTCCTTTTAAAAAATTATAGATTACTGACACATCCTTTTGCAGTAAAACTCACTCTAATAGCCACCTATTTACTTGTTACTTGAAGCGCACACATGAGTCAATTTTTTTAAATTACTTCATGCTTAAAGTATCAATCATATAAAATGCTATTATAAAATTTTTGTATTCGTAATTAACCGTTATTTATTAAATAATTTACATGGGCTATTACATTTTCTCATTTGAATTAATAATTGTTTATAGTAAAAAATATAGCCCATGTATGGACTATGGCATTTATGAATTATATTACAGTAAGCAACAGTTATAATTCAGATGGATAAATATTTAGTTGAATGCTCAATTCAGGACGATAATTTAAGAATAAGTATAATATAGAAATATCTCTCTGTATATGTTAATTTCAATACGAAAATATTTGAAATCGAATTTAATCAAATGAAAAACAAGGGTTCGATTGTTTCAAAGACTTTTAAAATCAACATTAACTTATACATGTCAAACTTGGTCTATAGCTCGAACAGATGAAAACCTGATTATTATCTACGAAAGGAAGATTTTAAGATTTATTTTTGGAAGAATTCAAGAAAATGATACTTGGCGAGGAACATCAAATTTATATTTCTTTCACTCATATAAATAATTTGACACCGTTAACTTTGTCAAAATACAACGAATTAAATGGGCCGGCCACGTTGTCTGAATGGACTAAGACCGCACCACTAAAAAGCGTCTTCAATGCTCAACCAATTGGTACACGGAGAAAAGACAGCCCAAATCTAAGATAAATTGATGGCCTAGAAAAAGATCTTCTAGTTTGTAATTGAAGAACACCAGAAGTATTTGAAGAACACTAGCAGAAGGAAAACTGTCCTGCAAAAGGTTTCTTAAGAAAGCCGAGTCTCCTCCTGGGCTGTTGAGTCACTGAGGAAAGAAGGAAGCGGTTTATTTTAGAATGAAAATAAAATAATTAACATGAAAATTAATTTGATTCAGATTGTTAGAAAAGGAATTCCTCAAAATAATTTGATTTCATTTGTAAAGCTATTAATTGACACAGAACACTAGTAAAATTTCATTTCCAACATTAGTATAGAAGGAAATTTCAAAAAGTTATTTTGAGATATAATCCCCGTATATGCTAAAATAACTAGTTCTTCAAAAAAATCTTTTGATTTTTTTAATAAAATAAAAGTAACCGTAAATTACGTTAGATATAATTAAAATAAGGCATTAGTTTAAGTAACAGCAGACTTTTTTATCGCAGAAGTAAGGACTTCTATCAGTTTTATACTTTTTTCTTTAGTCTGTTTCACATTAATTTTACATGAGTCTTATACATTATTGTACATTTATCAGATTAGGTTAAAGCTTTAAGAAAAAAGTTAAAACATTTTCACATGAAATATTAATAGCTTTTGCACATAACTTTGGTTTTAAAATATTGGCATAAGTTAAAAGAATCGTTATTCTTTAATATTTGGAATTCGTAATTTTTTTTTCATGAATAGCAAAAATATTTAAAAATGATTTTGGTTTTTAAGGTTTGCTTAGAAATCGCTCAAAATATAATTTTTTTATAAAATGGTTATTTATTGTTACCTACATTCCTTATATTTTAGGAAAGTACTATTATTTTCACAATTTCTTTACATTAATTTCTGTTATACAAATAAACATCATCAATTTGCCAATAATTTGTTCAAAATAAATATAGCAATCAATTTTCAACGTATTATTTAATAGAGACATTTTAAAATTATTTTAATTAAATTCAAGGAAAATATACATTTTGTTAGGTTTTAGAGGTTAATGAACTGTGTATTTTTTTATGCGTCCAATATATGTTCTCTTCTTGCAATGGCTTATACTTTTATTAATATATATTCCAAAGTAGGATACTTGCTTTGTCACATACCCTTCCTCTTTTATCAAGTGGAGTAATTCACGCTGACTTAATAGCTGGCCAACAGTCCCTGACGACGTTTTGTGCAAGGAAATACCAAGACAGACGCTTAGAGACGGTAAATACCAGGCGCACACAATAATACGTTTTCTTTGGTATATTCACTGTATTCATCTATTTCTTCATATTTAATGAATCCTTATATTAAACTGTTAGATAGTTTTAGTCATTTTTCTATAATATATTTGATTTACAAAGCATTTGTACACATTATACTTATTTTTTTAAGAGAAATAAATTCATCAGAAAAATTACGCAAATAAATATATAACTGTCTTCTAACTATTTTGAGTGAAGTGGTAATTTGATATGTATATAAATTTTAATCTTGAGGAAGCAGTTTATAATTAAAACAATTTCTACCAGATTTTTACAAGAAAACTATATGCATACAATGTGATATATAAACTAATTATTATTTTTCATACCTCCTTGCTAAAGCATATTATTATGCTAAAAAGTTTTCAAATTTATGCTTAAGAAAACATAAAATTTAACTCAACTATTTTAATTGTAATTTATCTCATGATCTTTTTTTATTTTTAATGCATTTTATATGCTAATCTTTTGATATGTGATTATTTTTTTAAAATATATTCAATTACTTATTAAAAAATTTACACTGTCCATCTTGCAATTTGTGTTGCAGATTTTTCTACTGATCCCTACGAAGGGAATTTTAAGTGCATTTTCACACTCCGATGGGGAATAATCAGGAAATTTTGAATGACGTATTATTATATAACAATCTTACATATCTAAATGATCGTAAAGCAGGGTATGGATCGTGAAGCTGTGATATGACTCAGATGAAATTCTTGAATAAATAATTGATATTCATAAAATACTGCTTAAATATTAGTTTTGCATACAAAATTGCTATACTAAGTTCGAAAATATTAAAAAAAACTATTTATTTACTTCCTTATCATTTTATAACTCAATTTTAATTTAATATTAAGCTCAGAATATAATTTTTTTTTGGTTGTTTAAAGAAGATTTATTAGTTTTAAATTTTTCACTGCTAAAAATATTATAAATGATTACTTAAAGTAAATGTTTATTTATAAATATTATTTAAATTCTGTAAAAAATTACATTAAAAAAATGTGCCTTTAAGTCGTTATTAATAAAATAAGATATCAGTATTATCTTTGTACATGCATGTGATATTTATTTAAAGATTAATAAATGGGTAATGTTCAGTCACTTTTAATAAGGATAAAGGAGTTTCTATTGAAAAAAATAAAGCAAAATTTACTTATTTAACTAATTCGTATGAATACTTTGATGTTGTTTCTGTGTTAAAAATGTTCTACGATGTTGAATCTCAGAGAGAGAGAGAGTTTACAGTTGCTAAGGAGTTAGAATCTTTAAATTTTAAAGATTAAGTATGTTTATCTTTGAATACCTGAAAGAACTAATCTTTTACATCCTGTTAGTTGTTTGACAACTTACATCTTTTCTTTTTAAAGCTAAGATTAAGTTTTCTCTAATGTCATTAAAATATACACGTGGACTAATTTTGCATTTATACGTAACAAAGTGAAATGTACACAGCGTTTGTTTAAAATGCTTTTTGAATGTTTGTAAGGGAAAAATATGTTTAATTTTATTTTTAAACGACACCCGTTATTTAATCCTTTTAAAAGGGCAATTTTTTCCTGTTAAAAGGTTCAGTGTAATGAGCATAATACCTACTAACGGTGAAAAAATGGCAGAAAAAAATTAATACTATTAGGAATTTTGTCTTTTGCAAAGACAGCACTTATATCATTATTTCCCTCTTAATAAACATGTAGTATCGTTGAAAAAAAGCAAATTAACATTGAGATGATTTGTGTATACCTTTTTTTAAGTTCTATCATAAGACAAAAACGAAACATATTTTAAAAAAAAACAAGAAGTTAAAGAAATTTTTAGAAGAGAAGAAAAACATAATGAAAGTTATAGTGCCTTAGGAAAATCACGTGTTTATTATTGTTTAGTTAAGTAAATTAGCTTTTATTTATAAATGTTATAGAAATAAGAATACGGCAATGAAGTGTATAATGGTTTATTCTTCTTAGATTCTTATTAGTTTAGGTTGAATTCAGCCATTTTCTACTTAAATGCAGACGAACTGAATCCCCAAAACTCAGTGCCACAAATTTTGGTAATCCCCATGAAAGGAAATTTTAGAAGTATCTTCCCCATCCGATGTGAAATTTAAAACATTTAAAGAATAATTAATTAAATATTTCATCCGAAATAGTATAAATGACGAGTCTTCCAATTTATTTTTATTGAATCGATTGTTGTATGTCTTTATTTTATATTGTTGTTCTTGTTATATATATTACAAGGGTTATTGTTAAAAATAAAATGATGAAAGTAAAATTTCCATCTTTTTTTAGAATAGAGCTTCTCAAACTTTCAATATTTGCGACCCAATTTTCAATCAGAATTTTCATCGCCCCCCCATACAATAATAATAATTCATTAATACTATACCTTGAAACTAAAGCTACAATACGACTTTTTAAGTGCCACCGACGTATATAAACATCTCGCTCAGCCAAAGAGTTAATTGTCCATGACGTATATATACGTCTTCCCAAAAAACGATCTTTTCTGTGCACTGCTATCTATACAATTATTCTGAAGACGTTGGAATGCAATAAAAGGACCTTGACAGTGTCTGCTAAGGATTTACTTATTTCAAAGGATTTGCTTATTTGTTCCTTTTCTACCCCCCACCCACCCCAGTGCACCACATACACTAGCCTACGTGTAAAACGACGGCATTAGGCGTGTAATTTTTAATTAGTATTTAAGAAATTAATTATGAACTGTACAAATATATCAAGAAAAGTGTTAATTTTTGTAAATAATTTTATATATGAAAAGCCGATGGAGTCACTGGTAATTATTAAATATTCTTAACTTAGTATTGTTAAACTAATTATAAAATAAATTGCGCAGTACTGATGCATTTATAAGTGTATTATATCAGTGTAAATGTGTATTTTATTTTTATGTCAGAATGTATTTTGTTTGTTTACTTTCAGTAAGTTAATAATTTCGTTAAATCTCTCTTTTGTTCTCGACTTTTCAATAGGCTCGCGCCCCCTCGTAAGTTTATCACACCCTCCTGGGGGGCGCGCCCCTCAGTTTAAGAAACGCTGGTTTAGAATTTAACAAAACGTACCTTGCGATAAAGAAAAATATTATAGCATTTTCTATGTAAAAGTTGTTAAATGGGCGGGAATTATTTACAGTAGAAACAAACGGTTTTATGAATATCTTTTGAAAGTCAAGGCCAATCCTTGTAGGTGTATGACGCGTCTACCCCATGCCGGAAGCCAAAACAAGGGGTGGACACTGGTCACATACAGTTAAGAAAACCAAGGAAAATTTTTTACGAATTTCTCAAAATAAAACTTATAGTAAGTCGAATAAATATGCTGAGTTTTAAATAATGATTGAAAAATCAATACAAGTCCCGATTTTCCGATATCATAGCACATTTTAAGAAAAATCGAATGTATGTTGGTGCACTGTGTGTTGGTCCATATTCCATTAAAAATGCTTTAAAACGTTGGATTCCTTCGAAAGTTACATGCATCTAATGAAGTCTTTTCATCCGTGGTTAATATTTTTGGATGAAATAATAAGGGCAAAATAATAATAATAACACAGGAACAAGCACAAGCAATGCTTAGTAATGTTAAATTGTATAGTACGACACAAAATATACATAAAGCATTCATTGTTAAACACATAGCAGCGAGTGAGTAAATATTAACGTCACACTGTTCAGCTATTTGAGAGATTTTGGCGACGGAACTTGTAATTTTGAAACATGGTCAAGTGAGAAGGACGACACCTGAACTAGCATCCCACCTCTCCTAAGTACCACACCACACCAACGGAAGGACGTTCGAGTTCTCGACAGATTTAACGTGCATTGCTCCCATACACAGCGAGGCTTCAGTGGTACTAGGATCGAACTCATGACACGCCGGCCACGAATCCATGACCTTGAACACGTCACCGCATCTTAAAAAGCGGAAAGGCGAATCCTACCAATTATGCGGGCGATTTCACTCGATCT
>BMAU01014904.1:0-48423 GCA_019973935.1 Trichonephila clavipes
CAAGGAAAAGCCTCTCATTTGTGAATTATGCAGCAAGGGTTTTCTGATAGTAGCTGTTTAAGAAAACATCTACGTATTCATACCAAGGAGAAGCCTCACAGTTGTGAAATATGCAACAAAGCTTTCTCCCAAAGTAGTACTTTAAAAAAGACATTTGCGCATTCATACCAAATATAAAGACCTCATTTTTTGTGAGGTGTTCAATAACATTTTCGCTCACAATGGTGACAACATCCGAGTATTCATGTCAACTGCAAAGCTTAATTTTTGTATCTTCAGATTTAACTACCTTTATAGATAAAAATTTATACTCTATAATGTTCGTTCTGTTTCAAGTTCCAGAATGTTTATATTTTTTAAAACATTTTTGGATTGTCTTCTAAACATAAATCATCAGTTAAAGAAGCTTTAAGCAGGTATGCAGAAAAATCCGACAAACTGATTATAATTTTTTAGATATTTCATTTTGATAGAAGTGCAATCATGGACTTAAATCTAGGCACTTTTTCAGTGTTTTCACTGAACTGAACTGAACTGTTTCTTCGCTTTATGTTAAATAAGTATTAACCGGATAGAACAACAGGGGAAGCTTTCATCTTCAAATTAGAAAAATGGCCCTTCCTCGAAATGACATGTTGAATCAAGTCGTGGATATTATTTCAGATGAAACACCTCATATTTCTAACATATGTCACGTGACTCTCCCTCAAGATGTTTATTTGAGAGCTCATTTGCTCCTTCATACTAACAAAAAACCTTTTATTTGTGAAATATGTAAGCTGACATTCTCATACAATTGTGATTTAAAAACACATCTAATTAATCATTCAAATGAAAAGACCCAAACTTGCCAAATTTTCAGCAAAGCTTTCTCTCGAGCTTCTCTTTTAAGAAGACATCTTCTTATCCATACCAAGAAAAAATCTTACATTTGTGAATTATGCAACAAGCGTTTTTCTGATAGTAGCAGTTTAAGAAAACATCTACGTATTCATACCAAGGAAAATCCTCACAGTTGTGAAATATGCAACAAAGCTTTCTCCCGAAGTAGTACTTTAAAAAGATATTTGCGCATTCATACCAAATATAAAGCCTCACGTTTGTGAGGTATGTGTACAATAACATTTTCTCTCACAATGGTGACAACATCCGAGTATTCATGTCAACTGCAAAGCTTAATTTTTGTATCTTTAGATCTAACTACCTTTATAGGTAGAAATTTATACTATAATGTAAGCTCTGTCTAAAGTTCAGAACGTTTTTATTTTTAAAAAAATTTTAGATGGTCTTCAATCATAAATTATCAGTTAAAGAAGTTATAAGCAGGTATGCGTAAAATCCGACAGACTGATTATAATTTTTAGATATTTCTTTTGATAGAAGTACAATCATGGACTTAAATCTAGAAGTTTAGACTTAAACTTTTGATGGAACTTATTTTCAGAGCATTGTATCCTCATGTATACCATAACGCGTTTCAGGACAGGAATGTATTACTTTTGAAAAAATAAGTTTTATTGCTTTAATGCAGAGTTTCTCAAAGTGTGGGGCGCGCCCCCCTCGTGTGGCGCGATGACCCTACAAGGGGGTCGCGAGCGTATCGAAAATTTAAAGATTTTTTTAAAAAAAATAACCGGAAAGAGAAGTAAAACAAAATGCTTTCTTCCATAATAAAAAAAAATACACACAACAACACACTGACATAATTTATATTTATTATCTGGCTTTTTTCCGTCATCAAATAGCTATCTTTGATCCCAAAACCAAATTAAAAAAAAAAACATTTTGTTTTATTTGCTGTTTTTATACAATGAGAGATTTTTTTATTACGTTTTAACATAAAATATTACTCGTTAAAAGAAAAAACGAAACCCAGACCCTGAAAAAAATTCTAAGAAGATAAACAATTCTCCGCTATAATTATTATTGAAATACTGTACATTAGTTGTAGAAAAAGAAAAGGAAGTCATGATTCACTTTTCAGCCAGGCTGCATAGTACGTTTGCTAACCATTTGATTGACCTTCAATCTTATGGTATGGTTATTATCAATATTAGTTCCCTCCCATCTTTTATGCGTTTGCTTTTCGCTTAGGGAAATTGTAAATAATTGAGTTTTGCGATATTTGGAAAAGAATAGATTGGTTTAACATTTCTGTAGGATAACTGGAAAGTGTCTGATTTGCTTCCTTTATTATGGTCTTGTACTTTTGAATCATTTTAGTTCAGTTTTATTGGATTTTTTCTCAAATCATCAAAGAATTGAATAGTTCTTGAAAGAAGGTAAGTATACTTTCTATAAATTAAAATATTCACTAGAATTCCGATTTGTATCGTGTACAGTAAAAATAATTCTAAACAAATGATTGGGGTGACTGAGTCCCCCCGCACTACCATTAATGTTAGTATCGAATACGCGCCTGCTCCCGGGTTAAAACATTTTGAAGTCTTCTCGCTTTAAATGTTAAAAAGTAACACAATTATTCTTCATCGGAATTTTATATTCTTTTTCATAACTTAACATTAATTCTAAATGCTAATTGTGTGAGGTTTAAAATTACAGTTTTTTTAAACAGTTATTTACAATTATTGCATTTACCTAAAAAAAATCATTTTACATTTTTGTATACAATGTCGTGTGTGTGCACACAGTTTTACTCTCCTTACAGTTCAGCTATTATATCAAGAATAATGTTTTATTTTTTTTAAAAAATGAACTCGTGCGAAGAGTCGGTGTTTCAGCCAGTATACGTTTGATGTATCAGTACTGAAGAAGGTTTTTTTTAAATAATTTCTTATTACTGAATTTGGCCGCGGTAGCCGAGTGGTATAGATATCGGATCGTGGCTTGCCTTGTCACGAGTTCGAGTCCAGTACCACTAAAGACCCGCCATGTAGGGCAACGATGCATGTTAAATCTGATGAGAGTTGAAACATTTTCCCGTTGGTGTGGTGTGCTAGTTAGGAGAGAAGGTTGCCAGCTCAGGTGTCATCCACGTCACTTGACCATGGTTCAAAATTACGTGGTCCGTCGTCAAAAGCCCTCGTGAAGCTGAACAGTGCGACATTAATATTCAATCAATCAATCTTATTACTAAATTAAGAACAAGTTTAATAATTATTAGGGACTTCCACGGGCTTTTCTTGTAAAGGAAAGTTTTTCAAAGGAAGGTTTTAATATCAGAAATTGACACTTAAAGAGTTATTTTTCTATATTTAGCTGAGATCTATATTTGTCTTCAAGGCATCCACTGTAGAAAATCCGGTTTGAAAAAGGTAGGATGTTGAAAATGGTAATAGTATACGAAGTGCTTTTGTTTTCAGTACAGAAAATTCCTCATCCACCTCTACCCCAAATTCAAAGAGCGATTTATTACAAAATTGCCTTTTAATTTTTCACTGGATGTGAAATCTATGAAGATTTCTTCTTCGGAAGTTGAGAGCCCTTCTGGAGAGAGAGTATCTTGAAATAGAACACTAATCCACTCGTAACTTGCTACAAAGGTGTCCTCATCCAGAAAATATTTTTAAAATTCTTTGCCAACATAGCTAAATGATTTTACATGTTTTAAAAACAACTTTCACATGATGTTCTACAGATTTGTAAGTTTTAACACATATGGAGCTGGGGCTTTTTTTCCATCATTTACTTCAGTAGTGGTAAATCCAAAATTTAAGTATTTTTGAGAGATCGCCTTGATTTAATTTTCGGAACCATGCTCGTTCGTCTGTGTACTTGTTGATTCTTTATCATGGTCGAATGTTTGCTTACGACTTAAAAATGTATGTATGATATTGTTTTAATCTACTGCCGTAAAAACTTAATTACCGTGAATTACAATTAACGTGGAAATTAAAAAAATGTACATTCAAGCTAGATTCGGTAGCTATAGGAGTATCGAGTCGACCAAAACTGACTGGAATTGTACGAGGAAAAGCATTTTTACATGTTTTGCGCAGACGTCCGATAGGTTGCCCAGACTCACGCAAACGTACCCTATAATGCCAGATGTGATGGATATGATAGAGAGCGACATTGACTAGACTATTTTTCTAATGACATTTGTGCTTTGAGAAATGAATGCTGAAGGAAATAAATCTTTAATTAAATACATCATTTTGCGATCTGTTCCAATTTAAAAATTAGAGAAAGAAAAATAACACAATTCTAAGTAATATATATTTTAAGTAATTTTCTTAAAATATATATATATTACTTAAAATATACACAAAATGTAATATACTTATCGTATTAATTTGTACGGTTTATAATTAAGATCGTATTGTAACTTTAGCGTCTCTCTCTCAAAGTGCATTTTTATTGCAGTAAATACATTATTGTTGCACAGGGGGGCGAGACAAAAATTATGATTGAAAATTGGTTCGCCACTATTGAAAGTTTGAGAAACACTGCTTTTAATGTATGAGTGGTGCACAGAGTATTTTATGACTAATTAATTAATACTAAATTAAGAACAAATTTAATAATTATTAGCTACTTCCATGGACTTGTCTCACAGAGCAAAGTTTTTGAAAGGAGTTTTAAGATAAGAAATTGACCCTCTGAGTTCATTTTCTATATTTAGCTGATATCTATATTTTGTCTTCTAAGCAACCACCGCATTTTGTAATATGTTCCAATTTAAAAATCAGAGAAAGGAAAAATAACATAATAATTATCCTATTACTAAACTTTTTTTTGCTTAAAAGTAACATATACAAAATTTAATACTTATGTCATGAATTTGTACGGTTTATAATAAATATTGTTGCTTTATCGTAAAAGTGCATTATTATTGCATTCAGTAAATTATTATGTATAAGGGGGGGCGCGATAAAAATTGTGATTGAAAAGGGGGCGCCAGTATTGAAAGTTTGAGGAGCACTGCTTTAATGGAAGGAAAATTTCTCGAAAGTTTTTTAATGGAGCATTTTAGTCACACGTTCATATTTTCCTTGAATTTCGATGCAATACTTGAAATTTATCTGTGTTTTACGAGTGAATTTTTAAGATGCTTTGTAAATTAAAAATGATGCTTTTTGCGGCAATGTAGGTAAATTCCACTTGAAATGACAAATAAGGATATTTTTCATGAATAATTTTAATTATTTTTCTTAAATTTATTTGAACGTGAAAGGATATATAATTTTCGTTATATTTTACTTGTATGTATTTGAATTCAAATATATATAATAATAAATTTCCTTCCTGTTATATAAACAAACTTTAAATATAAGAGTAAATTGCGTCTAAAACTTAAATAAAAATAAATATAAAAATTTAAATAAGAAGCTTGAATATATAGACTATCAAATACTTTCTTTTGCCGACATATTTCACAAATACAATTTTTTTTTCGTCTTTCAACAATCTGTTTTAAATATAAACCATTAGGATTTCGTAGAAATTTAGAATGGATTTTTGTATTAAAATTTTATACAATTTTTTTTGTCAGAATACTTTAATTTATTAGGTTTTGCTCTGAAAATATTCCTTCTTTCTGGTATGTTTAATCTGGATCATTTTGTTAAGGTTTTTATTGAAAAATTATATCTTACTTTTGTTTTCTATTTTTTGAAAACTTTTTTAAAAAATGTAAAGTCGTTAGAAAAATTACGGTTTTAATTTTTGTCATCTTCTTGATCAAGATAACTTTAAAAAAAAGAAATAAATAAACATGTTCATTTACTAATTTTTACAGTTAACATTTAATTAAGAACAATGGATCCTTATTATTTAGGAAGTTTTCAAATTCTGTGTTTGAGAAATATCTTAGAACTTGCTCTTCGAGGAATTCGTTTTAAGTTTAACTGGGACATCCCATTTCTTTTTATTTTATTTAATGAAGTAGGAAAATAACGCACTCTAAATGTAATTAATATAATATTTATCGCTTAATTTCCAAAATTGGAAATCGCACCAAAAATTTAATTTGGTTTATTTTCTTTTACACAAATTCTTAAAAAGAAACTTTTTTCATGAAAACTAAAATTATTTTAACTGTATTAGAGATATCCTTTGGGATATTAATAGGTTCAAAAAATAATTTTTATTTTAGATGGTAAATTGTATAAGGTAGCTTTTTTCTTTTTGTATTCAAGAATGGTTTGGGTAATTTGACTTATATTCTCAATAACGACTACAACTAGCTTGCATTATTCATATATAATAACTTTTCATTTAATATTATTTTAATTATGGAACTAAAAACATTTATCTAACAGTGAGTAACAATTATCGGTACATCCAAAGATAAATAAGTTTAAGGGGCATAGTACCTTGCGAGAACAAAAATTGTTCGTTGTCATATACATGTTACGATTCATCATAAGTTAACAAATTTTGCTAATTTTGATCTGAATTTTATATATTATCTATAACAAAGTATAAACTTTAAGAAAACTAGTGAAATTTTGTTTTTTAATAAATACAAAATTTTAAAAAAGAAGATAAATATATATACCAAATTGAAAAAAAAAATATTACTTACCTCCTGTTCCCACAACATAATTTTTAAATTATACACTTTAGAATCTCAATTTTTGCATTAAATTGAATTTAAATGTAACCTTTATTCTGTGTGTATACCACTTAATTGAAAAGTATCTTATATTTTTTTTAATATTTTTTAAAATTAAAAAAATTCATAAAAAATATTTTTTTTAAAAATTTCAATTTTTATACAGTTGCAAATCAAAATGTATTAAACCATAAAACATAATTATGGCATACAGAATTAAGATCTATAACTAGAATATGCATGCCAATTTTTGTAGCTCTAGAGTAAAAACTTTTTTTACAATCTTGCGGGAAAGTGTAAAAAATTGAAACTGAGAAAATCAAGTTTAAAGAATGACATTTCATTATTTCAAATAAAACTTAATACACATAATATTTAAAATGATCCTGCTTCATATGTAGGACCTTCTAGTTCTGCAAAATGCTCATTTGTGGCTTTTTTTCTCATTCTGCTAGCCCTACGGGCCTCTAATGTATATGATTTTGATTTAATTTCGGCATTTTTTATGCGTGCATAATTGGCCTTAAAGGCAGAGGTAACAGTAAAATGTCCTATTTTAAAGCCAAGAGCTTTCATTATCTTTATACGTCCCGTCATTCCCTCTTTAAACATCACTATAGCCTCATTTACTGCTATGTCTACAATATTTTTAGATGACCCACAGAAGTTTTGGGGCAGCACTTCCAAACTGTCGAGTTGAACGACTCATTAGCGTTTTGTGTTTTACCCCCCCACACATTTTTTCAGTAATTTTGGTGCAGATAGTTCTGCTATTATAGGCTTTATTTCATCCATTACGGCAATTGGTACAATATTTTTATGTTTGAATAAAGAAGCACTATTCGTAGCAACTGCCTTTTGATATTTGCACCACGAAGTATCACCAATTGGGCAGAAGTGATGCATAGGTTCCTCATCAGTGGACCTATAATGACAATAAATTGCCCATATGGCCTGACGCATATCACTAATGGAGCTATTATTCTGTCTAATAGCATTGTTCTAATAGGTGGTAATTGTATCAATGAACATATCAGTCAGACGATTTTTACCGCTGATACTCTTACCGTCTGATAATTTTTTGCCACGATTCCTTGTTTTTAATTTTCGCAGTCTAGCACCCATACGCTTTTGTATGTGGCCAACACATTCAACTTTTTCGATAGAATATGGTGCTGTCCTTTGAAGCTCTGGGAAGGTTTTTGTGTCTCCATCGCCGATATACTTAATATATTTCGCATTTCGTTGTGGCACCGATCTTTGAAATATTTCCTTCATCCCGTCTACTTCCATTTTACTGGAAGAACCAATATGGTTCTTTATACAGTGTGGTTGATGTTTCAATTTCCACTCTTCATATGAATGTCCAGATTTTGGACCTCGCCATTTTTCACATCCTTTACAATATGAAGAGAGAACAGCAACATCAATCACTTTCCCTGTAACAACTCCAATGACACTACAAACACCAATACGGGAAGTGTGTCCACGTGTTTTCCACGTACCGTCACCTCTGACACAGATTTCATTACTTCCAGAAGCTGATACTTCTTCTTTCGCAGCATTTTTCATGGAGTCGTCTGCTACTTCACGACTGGCCAAATTTATTTTTCGCATTATCCTTTCATATGACTTTTGTGATACTGGGGATGGCAAATCCACACATTGCTGTGCAAAAATTCTTTATTCCACAAAAACCCAATCCTACTGTACGCATAGCATAGGTTATTCGTGTATTAACTTCATAGTCCTTACTTGAAGCAATAATTGAGGAACTTTTAAAAGTGGTCAATGTACTGCATGAGTAGCATTCAACATAAAACTCAGATACCAATCCATACAAAATCTTTTCTTTTATAACTACTTTAGTATTGCAGTTAGGACATATTAAATATTTGGATAGTTCAGATAATAAAATATCAATGTTTATCATTCTATATCCATTAGATTGATTGGAATTTCTTACTTCCTTGTCAAGATAATTTTCTTTGCACAATTTCTTAGCGGAAGCAGATATGCAGTCAACAGCAAGCGTATCTGATACATTTCGAGTGTATTGATTCGCATGAAAACGCTTTCGTTTTCGCCGATAGTCACTGCCTCTACGTTGAGCTTTACTAGACATTTTTTACTAATTAAAAAGATGCAAAAAAACTTAATCAACAAAAATTTAAAAAGCTTACGAATTACGAGAATAACGAGATAACACTCAATAAACCAGCAGTAAACAGTATGAAATACAAATGTAAACAAGCAATACTTCGAACTAGGGCAGTGTTGAGTTGCAAACTTCCTTCTCTCATTAAAAATAGATAAAATTAAAAATTAGCAACAACTGGGGAGAAAATAATTTCAATAACACCATCGATTTCAAAACCGAAACTAACGAACATGGTTTGTTTACATTGAATTTAAATGGACAATCCAGTGCTGACGTTTGACTTTTTTGTTGCTATTGCCGTACTTTTGGTCCGATTTTGACGCGGTTTGTTTTAAAATGTTCCTAACAGTCTGTATTAGTTTTTAAAAATAATTTTGAAAGATGGATTATTTTGCCGTTTAAAGGTACTATGCCCTCTTAAACATTAAAAATGTCTGATTTATACATTGCAAATTTTTCATCTCTAAAGCATATATTGAAAATATTCTTGCATTGTATTGGATTTAAAGAACTTTTTTGCCCAAGGAAAAATTTATTACTTATTTCAGATTTATTTATTTAAATATATAAAATAACTACATTAAATAAATATGCCCTCGGTAGACCATTCTGATATTCCATTGTTTCCTTTATCCCACGTTCATAAAACATAGAAACAATTTACATTATTATGATCTTATTAAACTGTCTATTAGAAACTGAAAAGGGCTGAGTGACGAAAAATAGAGTCATTTGAATGTGTTTCTTTCTAAAATGAATTTTAAGCTTATTTTTCCAACAAAATTAGTGATTAAATAAATTTAAAAAAAACATTAAAAATGAGTGTCTTCTGAATGGTTTATCTGGATTCTAAGCAATTTTATTTCACATGCTGCAGCCCAGAGATCCACTCCAAATTCTATATTCGTGATAGCAGCTAATAGAATATATACTCAATTCCAGTTTTGTGCTTGGGCGGATCTATTTTCCTCTGGGTGAACCATATCCCTACGTTCTTCTCTCATAGATAAGTCTTAGCCCCCCCTCCCCCCCGATAACAGAATAAATTCCACCAACAAAATATTCTATCTTGTTAATCAAGTTTTCGGGATACCAGTATTTTCACTTTGGGAGCCATTTTACACATTTTGGATTGATTTACCCGAACGAATGCAGGCTTACCGAAAAAATGGGGGGGAGTGGAAAAAATCTCCTTTAAATGTTCAATTTCAAATGTATAAGCGAGATAAAAATGTTTGTGTTCTTCCAAAAGGACTCAAATAGTATACATTTGCTGAGGGTTAGTTGCTGTTAAAAAAACAAATGCGAGAACCCTTTTCTGGAATATAGGAAATGTTTCACGGGGTGGAGGAAAAAAACTGGAATTATCGAAGCTGCTGTGACGTCTCAGAAAAATAACGGTAGCGTGTTGTTTAATAATTTAAATAATTTGTTTAAGTATGCATCACAGCTATTAATTATAGTACATGGTTTGAAGTTATTCAAAGGTTGGTTAGTTCATTATAGACAAAATTCTGTGAGGGAGAAGATTACATCTGTCCAGTTTGAAGGTTTGCATCGGACTTCTTTCTGCCCTCTCAAGGATCTCGGGATCGTAGCTGTCGGTTTCTTTATCCTCACTTTTCATCCCGCTCCTTCGGAGAGTAGGGAGTTCTCATGGTGTCAAAGTTGTCGGGGGGATGACCTTAGACAAAACCTCGCAATATTTTAAGGGTGCACGCGTGCATAGGAACCCGGTTATCCCATCCGCAAAAAGAAGCCAACTTTTCAGCTGTGTGATGGCCCACCCCTTTCAAATTCCGCAGGTGATTCAGTTTTTACGTGAGGGGCAACATGTAATAATAACGTTGCTTCAAGATTAGATGGAGTATTATTTAAGGTTTCAGTCATCTTCAAACTGTGTTCCCTGGAGTCCTAGGTTTCCAAGAAACATGTCCAGGGCTTCCACAGATCTCAATAAAAATCGGAAAGATTACAAAAGTGTATGCAAAATGGATTCATGTTTTGTATGAAGCTTGTATACTTATTAGTATCTAAAGCTCATCCTTTTTATTAAAATTAAACTTTATTTATACATTTGCTTTATTTTGAAACACTTTTTAATATTTATTATGATGTAATAAAATAATATTAACTAGATTGGGACTATTCTATTTTTTACTATAATGGATTCCATGAAATAGTTTTATACTAGTCTTGCAAAACTAATTAGTTTTCTAATAGAAAATGCGTCTTTTTTGCATTTGTGGAATAAAATATCTATAATAAAGTAGAGGAAACAACTAAATTATTGACGTATAATGAGAATCGAAGTTGAATGCTAAATTTAAGCAAGGCCAGCTCCTAAATTTTAGATTGCAAATTCATACAAAATACGCAGGATTTCTTACACAGCTACAAACATTTTAATGCTATTAGGAACAATGCATTTAAGTGAAAAATATTTCTCAACATGAGTGGCTGAAAAAAATGTAAGAAAAGGTATCAAACTCAGAATATGTAATGCGACTTCGGATAATCTCAATAGCTTAGACTTTTACATTTTATGCGCAAAAATGCGATCACATTCCTATCTACTAAATAAAATGCATGAATATGGACACTGGGATCCCAAATTAATGTTATTAATGATTAAATTATATTAAAACCAGATTTAAAAATTTCAATAATAAATAAACTAATAAAATAACTAATAAAAAAACAACTTTAAGGCAAAATTGAATTTCATTTATCAAGTTACTCCCCTACAAGATAAAGATCCCCTAGCGATCTTTTAATTATTTAATACCTCTTTTGCAGAACGATTTGTTTTTGGTCTCAAAATAGTCTTCTTCATTTGAGAGCCAAACCTCTTTTTTTAGAACACTCTTTTAAGGTCTGCAAATGCATTGGTCACTGGAGGCGAGATCTGGACTGTACGGTGGATATAAAGTAATTCGAAGCGTAATTCTTTCAATTCAAACACTATTTTCTTAGACTTGTGGCAGGAAACTGTAAACTCGTGAGTTCTTTTCCGACCGTGTTCGAATTGTGACAAGAAAATAATTGCAGACAGGATTTGGTCCCACTGTTTTATTCCACACCTTCTGTGGGAAATTTCTTAAAATCAAGAATATATTCAGATGTTACAGGATTACGATACATCGTTCAGCCGTGTCTACTTTTCACGACCCCGGCTTTCTTCGTCACCCTCTCCTCTCTCGTTCCGAGCTTTTTTCCTCCTGTCGTTGCCAGATCCTCTTCTCTATCTCGTCTCTTGTTCGACCTGTTGCCAGGTGCAGGCAGTAGTTCCTTACACGCCCCACCTAAGAGTAAAATTTGCCCCTTCTGGCTGATTTTACCATTTCACAAACCGTGAAACAGAAAATTCACAAACAGAACACACAATAATTTCAACAGTCAAAAGTCTTGATGATTGTTCTAGTTCCTTTAAAACAAACACATGAAATAATATTAATAGTTCACCCAATTGAAATAAGTGACTATGTTCCCAGAATGATCTAAACTGTAATGGGATTGCAAACAGATACATGGAAAACACATTATACAAAAAAAAAACACTAAATATATACAATACAGTCCTTATCTTAATCTAGACAATGCATCTGCACTCCTATGTTGTATACCTGGCCTGTGAGTAATGGGGTGATTCCCTCTCTGTAACGCCAGTGCCCAACGGGTTAGCTTGGGACTTTTTGGAGTGGTTTGATTTAGGTACTTAAGGGGATTATGATCAGAAATGATCTCCACCTTGGCACCATAAATCCATTTGTCGAATTTTTTCAACCCGTATAAGACTGCCCAGGCCTCTTTCTCGATGCTTGCCCAGTTCTTTTGCGTAGCATTGAATTTTTGACTAGCAAAAGCTATTGGCCTGTAAATTCCTTCGGTATCTTGCTGTATCAGACAGCAACCAACCCCATAATCTGATGCATCACAATGCACCTGGAAAGGTAAATTGGCATCAGGGGTAGCAAGACTAGTTACTTCACAAGGTAATTCTTTTAGCTTAACAAAAGCTTCACAGGCTACCTTCGCACTGAGACTAGTCAATGGCACCACCTCGCCCCACCTAGTGTGCTGATCAACCAGACATAAAATATATTTATGTCCCTTGGAGCTTGGCGGATCAATTGGACCTATCAGATCCATATTCACCACCTGAAATGGCAATTCAGGCCTTGCCACAGGTGTAATGGGTGGTCGGTCTTTAATCCTAACCGATCGAGTGAGCTGACATTCTTTACATGACTCACAAAATTTCTTCACATCGGCCCTCAGACCCTCCCAAAAGAAAGATTCGGCCCCAAGACCCTCCCAAAAGAAAGAATACTTGATTCGTTCAATCGTCTTCTTGGGCCCCATGTGACTACTGAACACTGAAGTATGCGCTAGTTTCAACACCTCAGTTCTTCTGCACTTCGGAATTACCAGCTGCCCAATACTCTCCCCGAGTATTTTATCCCTACGAAATAGATATCCATCTACTTCATAGTAGTTTCCTTTGCCTTCCTTAGCATACTTCCAAACCAATGCTAACTCGGCACAACACTCCTGTTCGGAACGAAAACTATCAGCCACCATGATTCCTTTATCCATCTCAGCGGTCACCTCCTCATCCTTAGTACCCAATGTTCCCACTTCATTCCGACATGAAGTAATATTCCTTTGAGAATCCTCAATGTGCTCCTGTGCTTTCTCTGGCAGAATACCCGACGAAACCTCGGTTTCATCTACATTTCCTGAGTCAACCCTCAGGTCCTGAGAGCTTTGAGCCAGTGAATTCTCTTCACTCTGGGCTCCTCCCAACATATCCAAAACCTCTGGTGGAAGCAACACGTCTTCTACCAAAACTTCTGCCAAAGCACATAACACTTGCTGGTGCACCACCTTAACCTGGCCACCGGTAGCAAGACCAATTGGAACATATACTAAAGGACATTTAACCGCTGGACCGAAAATACCTTTCAAATAAATCGTGGAAGCTCCTTCAACCGAGATTCCAGGAACTAAGTCTTTCTTGATAACAGTAATTTCCGTACCAGAATCCAATAAAGCATGAACTAATTTCCCATCTACACTAATAGATGTTTTCACTAATTTACTTAATTTGTCTTCAATGGCCCGTCTAGGAATGACTTTACCTAGCACATCAACTCTAGCAGCTACCGTCCCATCTACCAATTCCGTCCCTTCTGTTGACACCTTATTCTCATTAAGTCTTTTATTATCTACCTCTTTGTTTTTCGGACAATCCCGCTTAAAATGTTTATCTGATCCGCAGGTGAAACAAGCGAATTTTTAATTTCAGTTACTTGACCCTTATCAAAGTTTTTCCTAGAAGAAAAATTATCTAACTTTTTCTCCCCAAATGGCTGTTTACCCCAACTACCATTAAAACTTCTCTTTTCACTATCATTCCATTTAGCTCTCTCAGGTTCATCGTAGGATTTCCCTTTGGAAGCATAAAATATATCACATTGTTTGCCCAAGTCCCTGGGTTTGTACCATTCTTCCCCTTGGAGCACACCAATATGGGTCGCCGTCTCAGAATCCAACATTTCAAACATTTTATCTGCTACGATCAGTTGATTAACTGACTCAAAATCATTCGCACCTCTTAACTTACAGTAGTATAACCACATCGATGTTAAACGGGTCGCGAACTGAGAGAAAGTTTCGTCAGAGTTACGTTTGGCCTTTCTAAAATTTTCTAAACATATTTTTGGTGATGGTTCATACTCCTTGAGTACAACCTGTTTTAAAGATTCGTAATCTTTTAATTCTTCTTCGCCTAGGTTAACTAATAAGTTTGACACTTTGTCTCCTAACATGCATAACAAAACCTTTGGTTTTAACTCGTCGCTAACCATTTCACTAGCGAAAGCCTTTTCAAGACTAGAAAAGAAATATTCCCACCCGTCTGATTTATTGGGTACCTTTACAGTTAAGAGCCTAACCATTTTAACTATTTCATCTAAAGATTTTACACGTGAGGTTTGACCATTATTTTGATTAGCACTCTGATTAGCGATCCTAGATAATTCCATTTCCAAGCGTAATTTTTCAATTGATAATTGTTCTTGTTGTTCTAGTTTTTGCCGCTGTTCTGTCTCTAACCTTTCGGCTGTAATAACTTCCAATAACTCTTTTGCCTCTTCCTCATTGTAATATTTACTAGAGATTATTAAATTCCTTAAAACAATTTTAGACATAGACGGATCAGGTGACTCATCTAAGTCCCGCGCTAATTGAATTAAGTCAATTTTCTTACTTCTAATGAGAAATGCCATTTTTAATCAAGCTAAACCTAATGCCAAATTACCTTCTGACAAATTTAACTACAAACACTTAAATGACCTAGTACTCTATATTTAACAAGCAAGAAAAATTCTACTCGTTTTTTCTAAGAGTACTCAAATTCCAGAAACACAATACGAAATATGTTTACAATAAAACTTATATGAGACACAGTTATTTGTTACTAATCAGAACGCAGAACCTTTTTCAAAATAAAAAAAACACAATTAAAACAACATACTTTAGCTACATTACCATAGAATTATTTCTCAAATCATAAATCTACTCTTAGTTTTTTTTTTTTTAATTAAAAGAAGAATCTTATGCAGGAAACAAAAAACCAATATATATATACATCATAAATTACGAGTAAAGGAAATAACCTCAGATTGCATTAAACTATCAACTAACTGACAAATTGCAACACTTTTGCTTAAAATGAAAAACTATCATATAATATTAAAAAAAAAAACACATGCCATATATTCTGAGTCATAAATAACCTACAAAATCTCTTATTTACAACATTTTAACAGGAAGTCCGTCTACTTGAAATACATATACACATTTTTTTTATTGGATATTTTTCACCCACTCAAACATACATTTTTCGCAACCATTATTTCAAGATAAATTAATCTAATTCTTTTTTTTTTAATTCTGCAAACTGAATTGTTATGCAAAACACTTTCTATACCCAGATTTTAATTTTTGAGACAACTTCAAACCAGTAAAGAATGATGATAAAAAAAAAATTATAGTTTAACACTAGAACTCTAAATACCATATTTTACAACATTTAAAATGATACCCTATCATTTCCAGGTAAAATAAGTACACAATTTTCTTATTTCATCTACAAAATAATCCAACAACATAGAATATTGCAATAAACCAATGAAATTTTCTTTTTTCAGATATATCTGCTTTTTCTATTTTATTTTTTAAAAAAAAAAAACAAATTAAATATGAATGCATCCCATTACTCTTTTAAATATTCACACAATATTTTAACTTAGGGGAACAATAGCCACTTACCTCGACATGAAAGCTGTTTCTGTACTTGAACACTTTTCAGATCACGACTCCATTCATCAGAAACTGAAGAAAAATACGGCATCTGTTTATTCCATAGCCCAACTCGGCAGGTGATAGCAAATTTCTGTATGAAGATCATGATTTTTCACTTGAAACTGCTGCAAGAGAATTCCCGGGATCCACGTGGTCATCAACTTGAAAATACACCGCAGGATTCCATTTTCTTCTTAAAAATTTTCTTTCAAACTGTGAATGTCCACTAGCCCTTGTTCACAACTTTGTAGTACGAACACCGATCAATTTGAAATATTTTAATCCTTTAACTTTTGCTCCATTGCACCGCACTTCTGACACCAGTGTAAACTCGTGAGTTCTTTTCCGACCGTGTTCGAATTGTGACAAGAAAATAATTGCAGACAGGATTTGGTCCCACTGTTTTATTCCACACCTTCTGTGGGACATTTCTTAAAATCAAGAATATATTCAGATGTTACAGGATTACGATACATCGTTCAGCCGTGTCTACTTTTCACGACCCCGGCTTTCTTCGTCACCCTCTCCTCTCTCGTTCCGAGCTTTTTTCCTCCTGTCGTTGCCAGATCCTCTTCTCTATCTCGTCTCTTGTTCGACCTGTTGCCAGGTGCAGGAAGTAGTTCCTTACAGAAACATTGTATCGAGGAAACAGCATTTTCTTCTTTTACATTTGAGGACGTTTTTCCCTTATGTTTTGTGCAGAAGGGGAGGACCCGGGTCCGGAACCCCTCCTTCCGATAACCGTTGATTTTTTTTTCCAATTGATTATAATTCTATGTATATAGTACGCAACAAATTAACCAAGCATTTGTTATTAATAAGTAATTTTTAATTAATGCTAATTATTTATTCAATAATTAATTTTTTACTGTTCTTTGCTCTCGAAAATCGAATAAATCATAAGAATATGTTCGGGAGGGTATTGAAGCATATGATACGAGAATGGTGGATTTTTGACCCTGTATCACCCCCTCCCTTGAAAAACTCCTGTGTGGGCCACTGGTCACAATTATGTGAATGAATATATACAAATATCAACTTTGTCATTAAAATAACATATTCATTATAATATTTTTTTAAAATTTTATTTACCTCAACAAAGAGTTGATGGGTGGCAGGTCACAAATATTTTATCCAATATCGCTTATTGACTTTTGTATTTAAAATGCCTCTTTCTTTACTTAATTGAATTTTATTGCTCTGATTCTGATGACTGAGCGAATTGGATGTAATTCATTACTAATTTAACGAATGAAATTATAGTGTTAGACCTTTACTTTAAAATTTTCGCCCTCTGTAAGGGATTTAATTATTTTATAGCTTAAATTTTGCAAAAAAGTATTGATTGGAAGTAAATCACCTTAATATCATTGTAGATTGAGGTTTAATTTTTAAGTACCACCTTCTTTGCTTAAATTTAACTGCTCCGATTATTATGGAAGCGTTGATTGGACGGAATATTCGAAAGTTTAACCAACATAGTCTCTTTTTTCGGCCTTTATTTTTAAAGTACTACCATCTCTTAGACGATTATGCGAGTTTTTGTTCAGATTCATATCAAATTCTCATTGGACACAAGGCACAATTAATTTAACCAATATTGTTATAAACTGAATTTTGTTTTTTAACGTAACACCCTTTGTACAGCATTAATTAAATTTTGTTGGTCTGTTTTATTGAAAGTGCTGATTAGAGATATATGAAACAATTAATTTAACCAATTCTATGATAGTTGGACTTTTAAACTTTAAGTACCACCTTCTTTCGAGGAGTAAATATAACATTCAAATTAAAACCACGTTTCCAAATTTGGCACAAAAATCTTTTGCATATCTAACATAAGTTAAATTTGCTTTACTATACAAGTATCTAATGCGTATTAATAAAAATAAATTGAGTCTTTGCTACTTTGATCCAGATTTAAAAAGACAATGTTTACATTTCTATCTGTCAAATGGGCGTGGTTCATAAGCTGATTATTTTTTAAAAATAATTTTAAAGTACTTCTAATTCATACAATGGCTTGTATGTTATATCAATGGAAAGCTCCCGATTTGGAGATTATAGAAATGTCAAAAATTCAAACTCGATTTTTAAAAAGTTATTACCCTACTGACAATTCAAAGGCGATTATAATTTTTCTTAATAGCTTGGAAAGTAGAAGGCATGCTGATAACTCTAACCTGGGAATGGTTAAAATCTTCAGAGTTGCTACTCTTGATTTGCTGCACAGAAGTTGACTATGATGGTCACCGTTGTTTTTAATCACAGAAACATAAGTAATAGCAGCAAATCAATTATACGATGCATCACTAAATCCGTAGAAAAATATACTGTCTAGAATTTCTTATATAACAAATCCTGGAATTTTTAGCTCTTCTAAAACAGGTAAAGACTGCACAAAAGAAGACCGCTTAGCGGCAACGGGAACAGGAAGTTTCTCATGCCATTAAAATTTTTAGCGCCATAATTCCTGCATGAAAAATTTGGCTTTGCTGATTACAGGTCCTAGGAGACCAAGTGGGTTGAAAATACGTGCGATCTGGGAGAGCACATCTCTCTTCGTAAAGATATGATTGGTCGAAGGAGAAACTTTAAAACAAAAAGTGTCAGATGAACTATTCCACAAAACACCCAAGGTTTTTCTGATACTTTCTTCAGATGATTGATCGAAGCGTAGATCCATGGAATGTGAAAAACACCATTTGTGCAGGGACATTCCAACACTTTTAAAAAACTGAGTGAGTTCACCTCAAAATGTAATATTTTTCACTTTACGTACTTTTTTCTTAAAAACAACTTATTATATAATGCTCAAATTTTTAATGAGCATATTTCAAACATGTTTACACATTTTAATGGAGAGTATTAGAGATACATCAAGCAATTTTTTTTAGTTACAGCTTTCTTAAACTTAATTTTAGCGAAAAATAATGCACATCTTTTTAAAAATTAATATAATTACTTTAATTTTAAACAAAAACACCTTCGTCAGAGTTTTCCGATGGTACACATAACATACTTTTCAAATTTTATCCAATAGAAGTAAGCAGTTTCCGAGAAAAAGGTACAAAAACTTATTAAATTTAACATGTGCCTCTGATCGGGTGTCGGACATTCTTAAATTTTTTTTATTGGAAAATTATATCTTATTTTTTTCTATTTTTTGAAAACTATTTTTGAAACATGTTAAGTCGTTAGAAGAAATATTCTATTTTTTTTGGGGGAGGAGCATTTTCTTGATTGAAACAATTTTAAAAAAAAGGCATAAAGACACATGTAGATTTACCATTTTTTACAGATAAAATTTAAATAAGAGCATGGCTCATTATATTATATTCAGGAATTTTTCAAATACTGTGTTTGGAAAATATTTTAGACTTTGCTCTTTTCAATGAATATATTTTAAGAAGAAATTTAGATATAGCTAATGAATGCATTATTCTTTTTTAGGTGAAATGGAGCATTCCAATTATTTTTCTTCCATGGAATGAAGTAGGAAAATATGACATAATAAATGTAATTGATTTAAAATTTATCATTTCATTTCTAAAATAGAAAAACGCTCCAAAAATTTCACTTTGGTTTATTTTCTTGCACACAAATTCTTAAAAAGAAGTGTTTTTTCATAAAAACAAAAAATAATTTATCTATATTTAGAAATATGCTTTGTGATATTAAAATGCCCAAAAAATTAAATTTGTACATATGATGGAAAATTTTATTAGGATGTTTTTTTTTCGAGTCCAAGAATTGTTTGGGTAATTTTACATGCATTCTCAATAACGAATACGAATAACTGTAGCCTTATTACTAAACTGATGTTTGTTAAAAAATGCAACCCCATGAAAGAATTATCAGAATTTAATGAAATTTAATACACAAACGCCTTGTAATAATACAAATAAAAGACGAAATTTTCAAAGCAAAAATAAATATTAAATGTCCGAAAACAGTCTTTGGTGTAGCTACCACGCGCTGTGCAATAATTTTTGCATTACGATGTGGTATACGTATAAAGGCAGCCTTGCACGCAATCGACGGTGCAGCCGATATTAGTACAAATGTAGTAGTAGACCGAAACGTGCGGCCAACTGCCCGGAGGAAGCTGTACGATCATTCATTGCCATGCAGAGCAGGTGTCGAGCGTCACACGCTGACATTACCTTTAGTTGCCCACTGTCAGTTTACCGAGTTTTTCGGTGCTCGTCGGTCCACTGCTTCCGAAGTCGCATCATTGTAGAACTGTTCCGCTTCCAACGAGCTTATATTGCGCGACGGGAAAATCCTTTTTCTCGAAGCCCGATAATCATCCCCATTCAAACCCCGTAACAAGTTGGAATTTCTCCTTATTTCGTCGTGGAGACATACTTAGGTCTCATTAAACTTTCGCCACTAAGGAATCAGCATTAACTATTTTCAACATCCCGCTACATCTCTATATTTATATGCATTCCGCATCTGTTCGGAGGGGCATGAGAGCGTTGGCTCTGATATTTTAGTATTTTACGTAACATGCAATTTTCCTTTTTATTCTTCTATTTTCCTTTCTATATAGGATGTTGGATTAGTTTTCCTTTTTGTTGTTTGTTACTATTTATTCATTAATTTAATTTAATTCTTCCAATAACATAGTATAGTAAAAGAAATGACATTCTCATAAATTATGCCACACCAGGAGGTATTTGAACCCACGGTCTTTGTATTTGAAATCCTACGCGCTATCCATTGCGCTACTGGGACATAACGAACAATTTTCTTTGTTATATATGCTGTTGGACTATTATTTCTGTTTGTTACTATTTAATAATTTTTTAGTTTAAATAATGAATTAATATTTGAAATAAAAAATTAAAATCAAGTGTCATCCACTACAAGATTTAAAAATTGTATTTGAACTTGAATGGATGAATAAAAAGTATTTTAATAACGATTAAAAATTTTAACAACGTTAATCATATATATATATATATATATATATATATATATATATATATATATATATATATATATATATATTTGTATTAATAACTTATTGACATTTTTTATTACTGATATTTTTATCTAATTATACAATTATTAAATAGATGGCGCCACATGTTTGATAAATTAATAATGTTATTTAAATGTTTCTAGGATTCATTTATTTATTTAATATTTCTATCAATATATATTTATGATTTTTTAAAAGTACATATATATCTAAACTTAATACTATTCTATCATAATTCAAAGTTTACGCGGAACTGTTATCCCTCTCTTGTATTTGGCGGCAAACATAACCAGTTGTTACTCTCCCAAAATAGGTCTTACTATCTACATTTTGCATGGAATTTAAATCTATACTGTGTATACTAGTAGGCTATGATTTTATAATTATATTTTATTAATTTAGTGATTGATTTTATTTATGATACTTAAACTTCCCCTAATCTTATTCTTTCCTTTCCTCTTGATATGTAGTATGACAAACTGCAGGTGAAGGTTGGCTAGCCCTAAAACTTGTTTAAACCTGCAATCCTGGTTCCTAAAGCTAGGAGTTTGTTATTGTACTGTGTGCGTGCTGTGCCTATTTCTTCCTATTTAGTATAGTTATCTTAGGTTCTATAGCTATATGTGTATTTATATATTTTGGATTACATATTTATATATATATATATATATATATATATATATATATATATATATATATATGTTACCGGCAAAGTATGAAATGCCCGCATTTTATAGAATGCCTGACGTTTTTAGGCAAAGTATAAAATATGAGAATTATTTCATACTTCGCTAGGCATTGTATAGAATGCCTAGGCATTCTATAGAATGACCAAAGCTGTTAAGGCAAATTATGAAATAAGGTCAGGATAAAGCTATTATATCAATGACGTACATTTCTAAAATATACAAATGTTATTCTGACAAAATAATGAAAGTGCTTTTACAAAATTATTCAAAATACGTAAAGGAAAAAGAAAGTTGTAACAAAAATAAAATTTATGTCTTTCTTATAGGAAAAACAAAATTTTCAAGTAAAAATTAACCTACTTATTGCAACATGGTAGGCTTGAATGTCATTTTGTATTACATTTCCTTACATTTTTCATGAAAAGACCATTCTTATTTTGGTACTTTGACGAATCCTTCTTCGCTTCGATTGGAATGAGCGATTGCAACTGACAGAAGAGGAATTTCATGGTAAGGAATATCTATAATTCTAAGCAAGTTCTTAGGGCACAAAGTAAATTCTTGCTTTAAAAGTCCTTCAAAAGTTTCAAGTCGATAGAAAACATTTTATTTCCCACTCGTTACAAATGCCAACATATTGGCATTCAGAAAAATATCACAAATTTCACAAGAATGCTTTTTTTTTAAATTGTTTTTTCTTTTTTCTGGCCAGGTTCACAAAGGTGGATGTACTGTTCAATATCAAAACATGTAACATTTTGGTATTTGGTAAAATTTCTTTCAGAATTCTATCATGTCCTCCGTTACCAATGGTCAAATAATCTGCATGAAGTACGTAAATTAACTCAGAATCTACGATGTAATACTGTGTGTGTGTATAGGGAAGTGCTTCCCACCTTTTTATCTCCATGGACTGGTTGTACGTTTGGTTAAGTAATTTAATTGTATTTAAACATGCCTTCAGAATAAAATTCGGTTACTAGAAAAAATAAATATAAAGTGATTTTACTTGAAATATAAAGAGATTTCCATGGAAAGTCAAACAAACACTAGGAGAATACACCCCAGTAAATAAAATAGAAATAACTTAAAACTCCCCTTGAGTGGCCCGTTACTATTTGATCCACGGACCGGTAGTTGGGAACCATTCTGTATGGTAAAGACGCCTTCTTTAACAGGATAAATGATTTTACTTTTATTTTCACCAAACACCACGTCATAGCTATTCAGCAACCAATAGGCCCTGGGTCCCTTTTTAGTAGTCATTTTGGCTTTTTGTACATCAGTTATTAGCTTCTAGTAAGTAATTTCAGTTTTAAAAAATACTTTTTTTTTGCAGTAATAACTCGAATTTTCGGGAGCTCGGAGTCAATAGTTGTATCATGCCTTTGGACCAGCTGTCGGCACCATTTTACCTGTGGCGTGTCAAAAACCAATTTTCCAATTGTGATTCAGCGTGCCTCACAGTAGGCATCTTTGAAAGAATTCTATTCTCGCAATAATGTATGCAGAGTTAGGGTAATACGTTCAATTATAGATTTATAGGTTTATCTCACATTAATTTTGCATCAATTAAAAATATTTCTTAACATAAAAAAACAGCACAAAATATAACTTTCTTCAACAAAAATAAAAACAAAAAACCCTAGAAATTGTACATACATTTTGGTTTTTTAACATATTTATTAAAATAAGAAATAGACAATGTAGAATTTAAGTATGAGTATTTCCCTTCATTACAGTTAAATAAAAAGATAAATGAATTTTTTAATGTTAACGTACTGCTGCTTCCCTTTCATATCACAAAAAATGTGGTTTAATTTGTGACTTTCACTTTGACATGATTCTGAGCATTCAATTGTCAAACAATTTCTTTGCAGACTCGAAATATTTTCCATATGAGGGAAGATATTTTACTTGGATATGTAGAACTAAAAGAGGAAAAGGAGATTACATGCAATTTCTCTCTTCAAACAATTAAATCTCTCCAGCAATGACATCCAATAACTTTCAAAACAGCTGCAAATTTATCTTTAGAGTTACCTTTCAGATGTTTTCGTAATAACTTAATTGTCCATGATTCTGGAGATGTTTGTCAAATAAGGTCGATTTCAAATTTTTGAAGTTCCATCCACCCCAAAATTGACAAATTTGTTGATTAGTTCTGAGTGCCACTGATAATTATACCGTATGCTATACCGTTGCGGACCCCTGCCCTAGACCATGACTCCTTCTCCAACATTACAGCTAGCTTGTCGATTTTAATGCAGGGCAGGAAACAAATAATATTTTGTTAAACAATTTTAAGCAAAATTGAGTATGTTTACACTTCCGAAGAAACCAAAATGTGCAACTGACAAATTCTGAGCCAGAGGCACGCGCTAAAAGTCTCCTGTCTTGCCGCACAACATTCGAAATGAATCGGGAATGTATTTCATACTTTGCCGGTTTCTCATTAGGCATTCTATAGAATGCCTAGGAAATGTGTGAAATAAGAATCCTTTCCTACTTTGCCGGCTAGTTTTAGGCATTCTATAGAATGCCGGATTTCATACTTTGCCTGTAACATATATATATATATATAGGGAGAGAGTAGGAATTAGGACTAATAGGAGGGAGAGGAAATAATAGAACTAAACCCCACAATCAACGCAACGTAATGAAGTCATCAAAAGGCTCTTTCAACCCCAAAGGCTGTTCAATAAATCCTTTGGAATTTCGAAAAATTTAATGAGAGCCCATCTTTTCGTATACCAATATCTGTGAGTTGAGCCATTGTATATGTGGTTCATATTAAAAACATGCATTCTGTTTAAAGTCGAGAATGTTTATATTATTTTAAATTTTAGTTCGGCTTCCTAGATTAATCATCAGTTTCATCTTTAGAAGTTAGAGGAAGTATGCGGAAAGACGACAAAATGATTAGAATTTTTAGCTATTTTGACAGAGGCGACATAATGAACTTATTCCTTGAAGATTAGACTTACACTTTTGGTGTTAATTTTACTTCAGTATTGTATTCTCATGTATAAACTAGCGCTTTTTGGGGCGTGAATTAATTGCTTTTAACAAAATAAATTTTACTACTTTACTTGAAGGAATATTTTTCGGATGTTTTAGAATCGAGTTCTTCAGTCGCACGTTCATTTAGTTCATGGATTTCGATGCAATACATGAAATGTTTCTGTGTTTTACGAGTGAATTTTTAAGATTTTTTTGTGAATAAAAATGATACATTTTTTTTGGTAGATTTAGGTAAATTCCACTGTATGCTCAGTTTAGTCAGAACGACACCTTTTTTTTATACAAATAAATTTAATTCGTTTTCCAAAATTCTGGTGAATTTTTTAGGAAATATAAGGTAGCTATAGCGTATTTGCTTGTATTTGAATTGTAATAGAGTAAAATAGTAAAGTGTGTTCCTTTTACATTAGCCAACTTTAGATATAAGATAAATATACATCTAAATCCTAAACAAAATTGGAATATATATTTAAGTTACAAGCTTGAAGATATATATATATATATATATATATATATATATATATATAAAAGAAATATGTATTATTTATCAAAAACAAGAAATAATAGATAAAGAACATAACAAGAAATTACGTAATAAAAATATGAAAGCTGAACATGAAGAACAAAATTATAGAGAAATAAAAGAACTACAAAAAAGAAGAACCTAGCGAGTCAGAAAGCAATTTCGGACTTAGGACCGAATAAGTGGGGTTAAACTAGTTTGAAGGCGCCAACCTTCCCCCTTTGCAACTCGGTAGGAAAACCAAATAAAATAAACAAAACTTCAGAGAAAGTATAACTCAGAGAGCATGATAAAACCAATCACTACTATTATGTAACAAACTCTCCCAAACTCTTAATGCAGAAAATCACAAAATAATTATGTAAGAAAAGTAGAAAAATACTAGAACAATTACATAAGAAAAGTATCTTTCAAAAAATAATTTAACAAAATTTCTTTACTCACAAAGCTTTTACGAAGAGAAACAAGCATCTTGCCATTAATGAAAGTCAATTATTCACCAAGTTAAAAATTCGAAAAAACATAAACACATCTTTTGAGCTGACTTTTAAACCAGCCAGCAAAGACAAGTATAGAATGACGACAATCAAATATGGTAAAATTTGAATTGGTTGATTGTCAAAAATGTAAATTTGCTAGGCTCTAATTTGGTTGGTTGTCAACAATGTGTAAGATGTTTAAGATGTGTGTGGAAAAATGTAAACTGTGATATGAGTGTTATGATATAATCTTCACAGCAAGACCACTAACATGCTGACTTTGAAAACCTATTGTTGTGTGGTGGATTTGGAATTCGAAGTAGCAAGACGGTTAATGTATTTGTGATGAATATAAGATCTCAAGAAATTAAAAGGGTATTCATGATCTAAACAACATTGAAAATTTTTTTTTATATTATTGTATTTATCTATTTTGTGGGTAGTTAAGTTATCATTTCTAAATAAAAAATTCAAAATGATATTTCTGTAAATTGATATATGAAAATTACTGTTCCATACAGAAATTTTAATTATATGGAACTTAAACGAATCTCTTTTGTCAAAAATGTTACTGACTACATTATTGTTAATAAGATGCAAGTCTAAATCCAAGAATTCAAGAATATATATATATATATATATATATATATATATATATATATATATAAAATATATAGATATTATGAGATATTTTGTTTATTCAGATGTTTCACTTATACAATTAATTTTTTTCACATCTTGAAACAATCTGCTTTAAGAGAGTAAACCATTAGGATTCCATGGAAATTTAGAATGGGGTTTTATGTTGAAAATTTTACATTTTTTTTTGTCAAAATATAATAATGTGTATTACTTTTTGTTCTGATATATCTCTTTTTCTTATATGTGTAATCTGATCCTTTTGCTAAATATTTGTATTGGAAAAATATGTCTTATTTCTCCACCCATTTTTTGAAAACTCCTTTAATAAAATATGTAAAGTAGTTAGATGACTTACGGTTTTATTATTTTTTTAGCATATTCTTGATTGAGGAGAATTAAAGAAAGGAAAATATAAAGAAATATAGATATATTGTGTGTGATTTAGTATTATATTACACAGATTATATGTATAAATCAAAGCAATGGATTATTATTATTTATAAAGTTTTCAAATACTGCGTTCTCTAAAAAACTTAAAACTTGCTTTTCGATAATACGTTCTGAGTAGAAATTTAGATTTAGGTAATAGATGCATTATTTTTTACCTGAACTGGAACGTTCCATTCCTTTCTCCTTCAGGGAATGAAGTAGGAAAATAAGACAGTAAAAGTGTTATTTATAAAATATTTATCACTAAAATTCTAAAATTAGATAAAAGCACCAAAAATTTCATTTGATTTTTTTTTTGTTACAAATACATTCTAAAAATGAATTTCTCTTTCATGAAAACTAAAATAAATTTATCTGTTTTTAGATATAAATTTCGTGATATTAAAAGGCTGAATTTTTTTTTTTTTTATTTTAGATGTTAACTTTTGTTTGGCAGTTTTCTCTTTTCGAACCCAATAATTGTATGGATAATTTCTCATGGATTCTGATTAACGACTTCGAATAAATGTAGCATTATTTCTAATAACATTTTATTTAATATTTTCCAAATGCCTTGAAAAAGGCAGTTGAAGGTTTTTTTTTTATGTAAGAGTGAAAAATCTTTATATTTGAGAATAATAAGTTTAAACATTAAAAAATCTGCTCTATATCGAACATTTTTCATCTCTAAGAATACTTCCAAAATATTTTTATATCTCATTGTAAATTATTAACAAAAACCTTTTTCCTAGTGAAAAAAAATTATTTTATTAGACATGTATTTTGGTTTGCAATTAAAATTCTCACATTAAGAAAAAATGCTCAGTGTAGAACATTCTAATATACTGTTATTGTTTATTTTATACCACATTTAAAACATAGAAATCATTTACATTATTATGTTCTACTTAAACTGTGTATTAGAAACTGAATAAGTTTGAGTGACTAATATATAAATAGAGTCTTTTGAGTGTGTTTGTTTGTAAGGTGCATTTTAAGCTTATTTTTCCGAGAAAACTAGAGGTTTGATATATTTAAAATAGGTAAAAAACTTTTGCGTTTAAAAATGAGTTTCTCTTCAGAATAGATTATGTACATTTTAAGTAAGCTTATTTCGCATGTGTGTGTGCGGCTACTCAGATCTATTATTTCAATTCTACATCCTTGATAGCAATTGACAGAATGTATACTCAGTTTCAGTTTTGTGCCTACACGGTCTGTAGGCACAAATGGCACAATGGTTTTCCCTCTGGGTAAACCATTTCCAAACGTTCTTCTCCCATTAGAAAGTCTAAGGCGATAACAGAACTAATTCCTGAAAAACAACACTCTTATCTTATTTAACATATTTTTGGGATAACAATTTTTTAAATCTGGGGAGCCATTTTACACCTTTTCGAATGATTCACCAGATTAATTTATGCTTACCGAAAAAAGTGGAAAAAGAGTAAGAAAAAACTCCCTTTTAAATTTTCAATTCCTGATACAACTACATTTAAAAGAAAAGTATTTCGCGAATTTTTTTTTCTTCCAGGAAGATTCAAACAGTTCGCATTCCCTGTCGGTTAGAGTCCGATAAAAAAAAATCAGGAACGAAAATCATCTTCTGGAATATAGGACCTCGGAAGTGTTCTACGAGAGGGACGGGGAGGAGCCCAAAATTGCAAGATGGAAAATTGTGATTATCGAAGCCACTGTCGAAATTCGCAGGTGACTCAGTTTTTACGTGAGGGACAACACCGAATAATAAGGTTACATTAGGATTAGATGGCGTATTACTTAAGGTTTTAATATATACTATATAACGCTTGTAAATATTGATGTTGACTATGAGTCTGTACGGAACAATGGTTTTGTTTTGGATGGCAGGAACAAATGCTTCTGTCTTACCTGTGTTTTCCATTAAACACACACAGAAGGACACTTCTTTATCATATACAACTTGAATCCGGAATCTATATGCAGGCAGCCTACTTTCAATTGGAGTTTTTGAGAAAATTCATTCGAATGTAATTTAAAAGTGTCCTTTCATTTCACGAGTTTTTAGGTTTTAAAGATGATTTCTTTAAAATTGTTAACATATTTCTCCCTTTTTAATAATGTGATATCAATTACGATCAACGCAATCCATCGTAAATTAGGCCGTCATAGTCATTTATAATCTAGCATCTTAGCAGAGATTATAAAATGATAAATCATTTAAGTTATATACACTATTTTTAAAAGCAAATATTGATATCAATTTTAATTAATTAGTTATGAGAATTTAATAAATTAAGACCATAATCGAACACAAATGATTTTAATAATGAATATTGGAATAAATATACATTTCCCATTGAAAGAGTCAATTGTGATCAAAAATATTTTTAATTAATTAAATTTAAGGGTGGAAAAATGCTTTAAATGAAACCGAAAGCATAGCTCAGTGAACATCAAATATCTTGTTAACAGATCTGTATTTTGGTGGCAAACTTCTGAATGATATAAGCCACACGAAAATGCCAAAAAAATAGGTATTATGAAACAAGTAGAGCCTTAAATAAAATCCACTTTTAAAGTTCATAAAATACCAATTGGAACTGATCATTTACGGATAAAGTCAAAACTCCGGAAAAACAGAGTTACAAGAAAATTTTTTTTTTTTTTTTTTTTTTTTTGAGTTTCTCTAATTACTAAAGGAATGAATTCTTCACTTGTGAACTTTCTCGGAATATATCAATGGAATTACACACACAGAAGGAATGTCTGGAATTATAAAAAAATCATTTCTGGTATTGAAAAATTTTAAAGGAAAAAAAAGGAAAAAATAATTGAGTTTATATTCAGATGAAGAATCAAGATTAAAAAGATATACCCGTATTTTAATAAATATTTTTTACACATTAATGAATTCGAATGCATTTGAGCAGAATATTCAGGAAACTGAGAATGATTTTATTGAAAAGTTTCTAAACACTCTTAATTAAAACCAGCGATTTGAAACGTGTATTCTTTTTTTCCCATGAGAAATTAAAAAATATAAATATATTAATATTCCTATATACATATTTTTCTAGTGATTGAAATATTGCACTTAAAAACAAGTCAAATGGAGTTTTTTTCTTTTTTTTACTTTCCAGGGAAATGTATTATAAATAAAATATGTATGGACAAATTTATTATGTAATATTAATTGTATAATTCTTTTAGAGGTGTATAAGAACACAAATCGCTGGAAATAGTCTTTATCTTCTGTGTTTCGCATAAACTTTATTCCTGTCGAATTAAATTTTCTTTTCTTTTAATTTTTTTATAATTTGTGTGATTCTTTTGAAATTCTTATACTGAATAACCATTCAATATTGTTTAATAATTTATACAAATAAAGCAAATTATGACTTAGAAGTATTAAATAAAAATCAAAAAATGTATTTTTCTTTAAGTAGAATTAGATCAATAGACAAATACAGCCAAAAAAATGTATTAAGTAGTTTTTTAGTGCACTAACAGTTTTCACCAAAGAACATTGAATTTAGTGCAATTTGTTAATAAAATCTTTTTTGTTTTTGTAACCGATGCATATATTGATGCCAGAAAATTTATCCCCTAAATTAAAATGTAATAGTGAAAGATGTTTATTCAACTAAGTTTATTTGAATCTTTAAAAATATTATCGATAATGTCAAAATAACGCATATTCATTTAAAAAAACAATGCAACGAAGAAAAACCTGTGAACAATTATTTTGTTACTTCAGGGGACGAGACAAGCTTCATTTACGAAAAATTCATTTCCGATTGAAAAAAAGGATTACTGTGAGTACACACATTTATGTATCATTAACAAGAAAAACTACTCCCTTCAAGCATTTTTACCGTGTATAAAGAGTTTTATCACTTACCTAGTCATGAGTCCTTGTTTTTGATATTTATTTATTTAAAAAAAATATTATTTTTCTGTTAAAAATCCTGTTTATAATTTAAAATCCTCTTGTAACTATAATGTTTTAAAATTTTGTTTTTTTAATATGAAGTTTCATTTTCTAAAACATTTATAAAATAATTTAAATCGTAAATAAAATACTATCTATGAAAAAACTAATGTCATATCCATTTCATAAACTTCTTAGGGGGCGATAAAAAATGAAATCAAACAAAATGTTAAAAAAGGATTTACCAGAATACGTTTTAAAGATAAGACAAAATAAGGAGGGATTATTCTTAACAAGAAACAAATGGACTAAGTGTTGTGGACATTTTTCTGTTAGGTTTTGGAAATAAGATTTTTTCATGATGACTCATTCTTTTACGGATAAGTTCTGCTCATTACGCGTCATGTTCATTTGCTTATAAGAAGTTAGAACAATATCGGTTTCTAATAAAAATATTTAAAAATAAGATGCAGCATTTAAATAGCTACGGCATTCAAGAATTCGATTAATTTACGAGACGAGTGTTTACTTGTAAAGTGAAACTGCGAGTTACACTTTAAGAATTTTTTTTGAAAAAAGAATAGCATTTGCTCGCATTGAGATATCCAGATTAATTAAATAATAATAATTGAAAAAAAGCATTTAAAATTTTTTGAGCATAGCAAAAATAGATTTTTCTATTTCGATAGCGCGGCAGTTCTTTAAAACACTTAGAAGGATCTGAAACGCATTATTATTATTTCTAAAATTGTATAGTTCAGGTTTGCAACAAAAGTGAATTAAAGAATTATTTTTTCAAATAAAATTCATAGTGTATTAAAAAAAATCTTTTCACGAAACAGCAATATAATCGTGTACCAATGGTTATTAAAAAGACTGAAGAGCATTTTATCGGCATATTTATGTCGAAAAAAATAATTCGGTTCAATTAGCTCAATTTACAATTAACAATACAGCAAATAGAATTAAAATGATTTGATATTTTTAAAAGTATATTGCTTCAGTTTAAATGATTTTGAACTTAATAAAAAATATTTTTAGGGAACTATTCGTTTTTTGGACAACAATTGTTTTTACTTTGGAATTATATTTACAATAATACTTTACATTGTAGTTAATTGAAGTTAGTTTAGTTTACTTTTTTTTTGTATAAACACAAAATAATTATCATATTTGAGAAGATAAATAATTTTATTTGAAACTCACACTAAAAAACCAATCTACGAACGGTAGCAGATACTACAATGAAGATCATTGCAATAATTCACACAGCAATTGGCTCAGACATATGACAAAAAATAGCTTTATGTTCTCTCTGTCCAAGGTTCATATAAAGTATTATTTGGAATACATTGCAATTAGTATTCATTTCATTACTTGAATCAGACCATAGCGGTGCATGGCTGAAAGATGTATATCTGCAATAAATGCATTCTGCAGATTTGTAAAAACATACATCATGAGTTGGCAACTATTATTACGTTTAATGCAACAGACTATTGGTTCGTCAACTGTGGTCCGCGGAATACAGAGGGTCCCCAGAACCTTCCTAGGGGTCATATAACGTTAATATTTCCTTCTTTTACAGACTTTTGAGGTCTCGTGAAAAACTGAAAGACGTACCATCCTAGACTAGATCTCTAAAAATTGCCCTCAACTAAAAAAAACTTTACTAAAACATGCATTTCGATCAAGAATATTGTCAGGGAGGTATATGCAAAATGTAGGAGTTCCACGATGTCAGGCTGATATATATAGGAAGAGTCGCGGTTAACAAAAGTTTAAGAACCATTGCAGCAGACGATAATTATTGCCCTTTACTAGAGCAGCGAAATATAATTGGATATTATCCATTGCTTTGTAACGAATCCACATACCCTATCCAAAGGCTATTCTCATTCCTTAATATTATTCTGAATATTCATTCGGCTTTCGATTCAGTTCGAAACCTTTAATCTGGGGACTCGTTAGCCCAACCTTTGCCAACAGAAGAATCCGTGGCCTAAACATCTAATATCCTGTTCGTAGTCGTCAAATGTCGGAAATGTGAGAGAACCCGTTTTAAATTGCATCGCTTGCCTTTTGGAATGATTAATAGATCTAAACTCTAACGGTTTTTGATGTGAAGGATCCTGTTAATGACGGGGTTTAGTAAACATGCCGTTTTCTACGATTCGTGTAGGATCGATTCGATGCCGTTTTGTGTCAAGCTGGAGATTTGTTTTGATTTTGCTGATACATATAAAAGAGGGCTACTTTGTTCTAAGTCAATAAAGGAAAAAGTAACGCTGTCCTTTTCACAGTCCTGGATTATAAGCTAGGTGAATTCTGAACACTTGTTTAAAATGGGTCAAACTTCCTATAATTTTTACAGAAATATTACTTCTGACAAAAACTATCCCTTCGTTTTGGGTTTCTGAGGAAATGATGATAATTAATCACGAGTCATTACTACAGGAATGTCTGAGGCTTTTAGTAATATTTTCCAATAATAATGATTGAAGTTTAATGAATAGTAATTATTTAATTTTTCTTGCAATAAAAAAATATGTTTTAAAAATATTCCTTAAAAAAAGGCATTTCTCGGATTCATCCTTGATGCTAAAGTATTTCCAGATGTTCTCACGCTTTTCATGTATTAATGATGTTTGAGTGAAAGCTATGTGCATCAGAAATAATTTGTTGTTAAGCACATGTATCTTTATTTTTAAATAAAGCTTTGTACTTGAATGCAATACTTTGATTTAATGATTCATTGTATAGGGGAAATGATGCATGTTAAATCAGTTGAGGTGTAAACTCTGTACGTTGGCTTGAGGCGAAATCTCGGAGAGTGGGGTAACAGCTATATGACATGGTGATGTAATCAGCTCTCTGAGCAAAGGTGTTCGTCGACAGAAGTTACAGGAATTGAAATCATTGCTGAGTGGAGAAAAATGTCGGGATTAATCAGTTTATCCTTTCAACAACAGAAAATAAAGATCTCAATTACGGCTTCAGCAACAGTTGTAATAAAAGTATTCTAGCCAATGGACTTAAGTTTTGATCATTCTTATCTCTAAATACAGGTACTCACACATACAGAATTATTCAAAGCGACTTACGTTTTCTTTTCAAGACAGTAAAAGAAATTGTTACTCTTTGAAATACCAGAGTCCTAAGCATGAAAATATCTACTTTTGAAAGCATCTTTCCATGCAAACAAGAACTAAATAAGAATTCGAATGCTTAAAATTAACAGTTTTTTAAAACTTTAAAAATGAAAAATGTACATATTTCTTTAAAAAAATAAATCAAAGACTTATGAAAACACAAGAAACCGTTTTAATATTGGAACTTGCAGTTAATAGCTCTTTCACACTAAAAAAATGGATTGTGCTCAAAAATATTTTTAGTTAAATTTAAGAATGGAAAAATGCTTTAAAATGAAACAGAAACTAAAATCTTCAATCAGAAAACTTCAAATATCTTAAACTCTTTCTGGTTATCTGACCTGAAATTCAGGGGCAGGCTTCACAAACATATAGGCCACAGACAAATACAAAACAAAATATTTTTTCTACTTTTGTCATTTTTTAGGGTACTTGCCTTAATAGAAGATTGAAGTATCCAATCTATATTAAAGCTGATGCAGTGTTAAATTTTAAACAATTATTTATACGGTATGAATGAAAACCTCACTTTTAGTTTTATGTACTCATTTTTGTAAATAATCTTTAAAAAGTATATTAGAGCTCTGTTACGATATTTCTTTTAAAAAATGATTTTCAATTAACATTTTTTTCGTTAAAACTTGTACATCTATTTTAAAAAATAAACTTTAATTCCAGATTATTTGAAGAACATAATAGCATTATTATTTAAATAATAATTTCTGAAATTGTTAGAAAAAGACTATCTAGATAAAATAAAAAGTCGAACGAGAATTTAGTTTCTATCCAAACATAAAAGATATCTCAATGAAATATTTTAATTTATGCTGATAGCCTTCCACGTATTTAATATGTAGAATCATATCCTTATAAATGCAAATTAAATTTTTTTCCGTCTATAACAAACGAACTCGATAACGTAATTCATAAATTTAAAAAAACGAAAACACTAATCAAGGAAAAAATTTTCCTTTATTGCTCGTTTTTTTTTTTAAATAAGTCTTCATTCAATTGCGATAAAGATTTCAATTCAGGGTTATAAAAAAGATCATTAAAAGATGTTGATAATGTATACATTTTTACGAAAATGCAAACACGTTAATTTGGGGTGGTTTTATAAGATTTTTCTTACAGCCTCGAATTTGCTTTTGGAAATGATGTAAATTATTTTACAAAGAACAGTTTGATGAATTAATGTAATAATCTCATTAAAAATATAAAAATGGTTTGTGTGGTTAATTATTTTGCATCAAATGGTTTACGAATTTGATATCACCTGTTTAAGTAACTGCTATTGGTAAATAAACTATAGTTTAAAAAAACTAAAAAAAAACATGTTTTTATAGTCAATTGAAATAAAAAGTAATTCTTAATATAAGAATAAAGTAATTATAAAAACTTAATGTCATTGCGATTAAAGTATGGATTGCTCTGTATCAATCATTATAATTCCTTACTAGTTCTACTCCGAAATACAGAGTTAGTGTAAAAATGTTTTACAAAACACACACACCCCACACGCATTTTCCACAATGACCTTAATTTTCTCGTTAATCATTTTATTATTATATTAAGAATTATTTTTTACTTTTCAGTTCGATTCACACTGACACGCACCATAAAAGTGTGTTCTTCAGTTTTTTTTATTTAAAAAAAACTATAATTTATTTTTCGTTTGTTAGTTCCATCTACAATAAAAGTGTGTTTCTTTAAAATAAATTTAAACTATCATTCATTCATTGATGCATGAATATTGAGTGCGTCATTTTTTTTGTTAGAATTTGGAATATCCATCAACGTTTTTGCTTTAAGTTTTTCAATTCATCTTTCAGTCGCCAAACCTGAAAATGGGAAATCGGCATTCGGGATGATCCTGATCAGGACAGCAGCGATGCACGTTAAATCTGTCGAGAGCTGAAACGTCCTCCCGTTGGTGTGGTGTGGTAATTAGGAAAGGGGGGTGCCAGCTCAGGTGTCGTCCACGTCACTTGATCATGGTTCAAAATTACGTGGTCCGTCGCCAAAAGCCCTCGTGTAGCTGAACAGTGCGACGTTAATATTCAATCAATCAATCAATCAACCTAATCAAGACAACTGAAAAAAAATCTCAAACAATTGTATTGTCATTGCAGTTCTTCCTAAGTGTGCAAAATTTCGAAGTAATCTGCCCTTTTAAAGCGGGTAAAAATCGAGTTCAAAAATTCTGTTACATACAAGGAAAGCTTATAAAAGCGATTGAAGAACTAAATTTGTAATTTCAGAAATTAAAATTTGTTGTATTTTCTAATTCAATATCGACTCGCCTTGGCCGAGTTTTTTTGATAGCGAATTTTTGTTGGGTGTATTATCAATCGAGTCCTTGTTTCGATTCTGGTTATTTCTAAAGATCCCCTTTATAGAGGGTCTGATGCATGTTAAGCCTATCGAGACTCAACTCGGAGGAGTGTGGAAGCTAGGAGAAGGAAAGATTAACTTGGGTGCCATTCTCGTCACTTGATATTCGCTCAAAATCTAGAGGTACATGCTTAGGGTGATTTAATACTTAGTCATAAGTGATTGGGCTGATGTTAAGAATGTTTTGAAAAGTCTTGATTGAGCTGAATTTTCAATTCGGTTTTATTTTAACAGAAACATGGTAAAGATTATTGATTTCCTATTTGTCATTTTTTACTTTTTAAAGTACCATTTAAAAATATTTTTTTAATAATATATTTACTTTTGAATATCAGCATAAAAGTTTTATTTAAATAACTAATCTCCTTACAAACAATATTTGTTAACAATTTGGAGAGAAGCTTCTAAATACTAAATTTGACTTTTCAGTACTTGACACAAAATCTTATTTTCACTCATGCGCTGGCCCCTTTTCTTTTATTGTCCATAAATATCAGGGGTAAAATTCTTTTCGAATAAAGTTTAAGGCTCATTCACACCAATGCTGTAAGGAGATTGGTGAAGCTGTGACTCGAAGTCCTATGATTGGTTACATCTTCAACACTCGCTGTTTATTGGTCTGATGTGTGTGTGTTGTGATTTAGGCTGTATTTCAGCGGCGATTAAAGCTTCTTTCGAGCCCTGACTGCAGGGGATTTACGGGCAACCCATTGTACTGGTGGATCGAAATTTATCACCAGAAAAACTGGTTAAGTCCAGCTTATCCGGGCCCCCGAGTGCCCGCCCCAAGCCCCCAATGGATAAACCGGTCCTGCTGTACTTTATTTTGAAAATGACTTTTTAATAACTTTTTCTTATGGAGCTCCTTAATACATGATAATTATATAAAACTTTTTCACGGTTTGCTTTAAATACTTATTTAAAATTTCGGTGCTTACGTATTATCACAGCCATGCTAACTTTAAAGATAACTCATCAAATTTGCAACCCCATTTCGTATGTTTCGTAGGCACTGAATTGGCAACCATTTGCCTCATTTAATTTTTCTTCCCTTGCCTTTTGTAAGCCTAGCCGTCCGTTGAAAATTAAAACTTTAATCCTAAAACACAAATCGGGTATTTATTAAATTCTGAAATAGTAATATAAATATAAATAATAATTTTTATTTTTATATTATTATAATACTAAAATAAAATGATGTAAATTTATAAAAATAAAATAATTAGTTAAAAATAAGTTATTCTTTTTCTTTTATTCATTATTATTTATTTATAGATATTTTTTTTTCATATAGCATTTTTCGACTACGTGCACCACATTACCACCTGCATTTTTTTAAAAATACTTGCCGCTTTATTAAATATCGCCGAAATAATTGAAATTGAACGAAAGTGCCAAAATTTATCTGCCATTTTGTGGTCATAATTATAACGATACTTTCAAGGAAGAATACAAGAAATTCTCTCTGTGATATATATATATCTATACACCAGTGCTTCTCAAACTTTCAATACTGGCGCCCCCCTTTTCAATCACAATTTTTATCGCGCCCCCCCTTATACATAATAATTTACTGAATGCAATAATAATGCACTTTTACGATAAAGCAACAATATTTATTATAAACCGTACAAATTCATGACATAAGTATTAAATTTTGTATATGTTACTTTTAAGCAAAAAAAATTAAGTAATAGGATAATTACTAAGTGATTTTTCCTTTCTCTGATTTTTAAATTGGAACCTATTACAAAATGCGGTGGTTGCTTAGAAGACAAAATATAGATATCAGCTAAATATAGAAAATGAACTCAAAAGGTCAATTTCTTATCTTAAAACTCCTTTCAAAAACTTTGCTCTGTGAGACAAGCCCATGGAAGTAGCTAATAATTATTAAACTTGTTCTTAATTTAGTATTAATTAATTAGTCATAAAATACTCTGTGCACCACTCATACATTAAAAGCAGTGTTTCTCAAACTTTCAATAGTGGCGAACCAATTTTCAATCATAATTTTTGTCTCGCCCCCCTGTGCAACAATAATGTATTTACTGCAATAAAAATGCACTTTGAGAGAGAGACGCTAAAGTTACAATACGATCTTAATTATAAACCGTACAAATTAATACGATAAGTATATTAAATTTTGTGTATATTTTAAGTAATATAATTATATATTTATTTTAAGAAAATTATTTAATATATATATATATATATATATATATATATATATATATATATATATATTTTAAGAAAATTACTTAAAATATATATATTACTTAGAAATATGTTATTTTTCTTTCTCTGATTTTTAAATTGGAACAGATCGCAAAATGATGTATTTAATTATGGATTTATTTCCTTCAGCATTCATTTCTCAAAGCACAAATGTCATTAGAAAAATAGTCTAGTCAATGTCGCTCTCTATCTTATCCATCACATCTGGCATTATAGGGTACGTTTGCGTGAGTCTGGGCAACCTATCGGACGTCTGCGCAAAACATGTAAAAATGCTTTTCTTCGTACAATTCCAGTCAGTTTTGGTCGACTCGATACTCCTGTAGCTACCGAATCTAGCTTGAATGTACATTTTTTTAATTTCCACGTTAATTGTAATTCACGGTAATTAAGTTTTTACGGCAGTAGATTAAAACAATATCATACATATATTTTTAAGTCGTAAGCAAACATTCGACCATAATAAAGAATCAACAAGTACACAGACGAACGAGCATGGTTCCGAAAATTAAATCAAGGCGATTTCTCAAAAATACTTCAATTTTGGATTTACCACTACTGAAGTAAATGATGGAAAAAAAGCCCCAGCTCCATAAGTGTTGAAACTTACAAATCTGTAGAACAACATGTGAAAGTTGTTTTTAAAACATGTAAAATCATTTAGCTATGTTGGCAAAAAATTTTAAAAATATTTTCTGGATGAGGACAGCTTGGTAGCAAGTTACGAGTGGATTAGTGATCTATTTCAAGATACTCTCTCTCCAGAAGGGCTCTCAACTTCCGAAGAAGAAATCTTCATAGATTTCACATCCAGTGAAAAATTAAAAGGAAATTTTGTAATAAATCGCTCTTTAAATTTGGGGTAGAGGTGGATGAGGAATTTTCTGTACTGAAAACAAAAGCACTTCGTATACTATACCATTTTCAACATCCTGCCTTTTTCAAACCGGATTTTCTGCAGTGGATGCCTTGAAGACAAAATATAGATCTCAGCTAAATATAGAAAAATAACTCTTTAAGTGTCAAGTTCTGATATTAAAATCTTCCTTTGAAAAACTTTCCTCTACAAGAAAAGCCCGTGGAAGTCCCTAATAATTATTAAACTTGTTCTTAATTTAGTAATAAGATTGATTGATTGAATATTAACGTTGCACTGTTCAGCTTCACGAGGGCTTTTGACGATGGACCACGTAATTTTGAACCATGGTCAAGTGACGTGGATGACACCTGAGCTGGCACCCTTCTCTCCTAACTACCACACCACACCAACGGGAAAACGTTTCAACTCTCAACAGATTTAACATGCATCGCTGCCCTACATGGCGGGTCTTTAGTGGTACTGGGCTCGAACTCGTGACAAGGCAAGCCACGATCCGATATCTATACCACTCGGCTACCGCGGCCAAATTCAGTAATAAGAAATTATTTATAAAAAACCTTCTTCAGTACTGATACATCAAACGTATACTGGCTGAAACACCGACTCTTCGCATGAGTTCATTTTTTTAAAAAATAAAACATTATTCTTGATATAGTAGCTGAACTGTAAGGAGAGTAAAACTGTGTGCACACACACGACATTGTATACAAAAATGTAAAATGATTTTTTTTAGATAAATGCTATAATTGTAAATAACTGTTTAAAAGAACTGTAATTTTAAACCTCACACAATTAGCATTTAGAATTAATGTTAAATTATGAAAAAGAATATAAAATTCCGATGAAGAATAATTGTGTTACTTTTTAACATTTAAAGCGAGAAGACTTCAAAATGTTTTAACCCGGGATCAGGCGCGTACTCGATACTAACATTAATGGTAGTGCGGGGGGACTCAGTCACCCCAATTATTTGTTTAGAATTATTTTTACTGTACACGATACAAATCGGAATTCTAGTGAATATTTTAATATATATAAAGTATACTTACCTTCTTTCAAGGACTATTCAATTTTTTGATGAGATTTGAGAAAAAATCCAATAAATCTGAACTAAAATGATTCAAAAGTACAAGACCATAATAAAGGACGCAAATCAGACACTTTTCAATTATCCTACAGAAATGTTAAACCAATCCATTCTTTTCCAAATATCGCAAAACTCAATTATTTACAATTTCCCTAAGCGAAAAGCAAACGCATAAAAGAGATGGGAGGGAACTAATATTGATAATAACCATACCTTAAGATTGAAGGTCAATCAAATGGTTAGCAAACATACTATGCAGCCTGGCTGAAAAGTGAATAATGACTTCCTTTTCTTTTTCTACAACTAATGTACAGTATTTCAATAATAATTACAGTGGTGAATTGTTTATCTTCTTAGAATTTTTCTCAGGGTCTGGGTTTCGTTTTTTCTTTTAACGAGTAATATTTTATGTTAAAACGTAAAAAAAAAATCTCTCATTGAGGAAAAACAGCAAATAAAACAAAATGTTTTTTTTTTCTTTAATTTGGTTTTGGGATCAAAGATAGCTATTTGTGATGACGGAAAAAAGCCAGATAATAAATATAAATTATGTCAGTGTGTTGTGTGTATTTTTTTTTATTATGGAAGAAAGCATTTTGTTTTACTTCTCTTTCCGGTTATTTTTTTTAAAAAAAAATCTTTAAATTTTCGATACGCTCGCGCCCCCAGGGGGCGCGCTCCACACTTTGAGAAACACTGCTATACACAATTAATTATCCACCCAATTCACTGATTTGTTCATGATGTTGTATGAATTTAAACTTTTTATACATATTTTTTTTATAAAAAAATCATTGATACCTAAGACTTAGAATTAAACGTTTGATTGTATTGAAAATATTTTTATAACTCTACCCTCTTGATTTAAAAATACCAGAATATATTTTGATAACTAATGCTATCTATCCTAATCTTATATATTAACACCTAACCTTAATGTTGATACCTAAATATGTTGATACCTAACTATGTTGATACCTAACTATTGATCCCTACGTCCTAGCATTTAGAATTTTATTGTATTGAAAAACATTCTTACAATTCTACCCTCTGGATTTAAAAAAACATGATATTTAAATAATAAATCATATCAATTTCTAAAATTGAAATATATAAAGTGATTTTTTACGCACTCGTTATTTCTACTCCGAAGTGAATTTTCGCAAAACTCATTCTTAGTGGATATCTACTTAATGAAATAAACATGCATGTTTAAATTAATAGTTAACAAAAGTGGAAATTTTTTATTCAAGCCACGTAATCTACTTTGAGAGTCGATTTCTGTAAGACCCATTCTCTCTCTCTCTCCTAACAAATTTCTATTTAACAAAAGAAATATCCGCACCAAAATTCATTACTATAGGTCTAGTTGCTGCAAAACTGAAGCTTTGTTTTATCAAAACACGCTAGTAACTCCCCGCTCCTCTCCCACGTAGCAGTCGATTTCCGTAAAATCCATAATTAGCAGTTCTCTGTTTAACGAAAAAAACAGGCTCATGAAATTTCAAATCTTTAGATCTAATAGTACGATAATGGGACTATTTATTTATAACACCCCTCGGGAGTCGATTTTCACAGAACTCTTTTGTACGAGATTTTTACTTCATGAAAGGAACGTTCCTACTAAATTACAAAGGCTGTAGGGGTTAGTTCAGAAGAGAATATATTTATCTATAACACCACTTAAGCCCTCGCAACATTCCTTGTAAGTCAATTTTCACAAAACTTCTGTGGTCGATCTCTACTCTATGAAAGAAACCTGCCTACCAAGTTTCAGAAAAAAGTCTAAGTTTTATAATTCAAAAACGGGAATATTTTTCTAAAACGCCTATTTAACCCTTCGCAACCCCTTAGAGGGTATTTTTTCAAACCCTCTTTTGTATTGGATCTCTATTTCATAGAAGGAACATTTCTGCCAGGTTTCAAACCTGTAGGTCTAATAGTTGAGAAATGGTACTTTTATGAAAAACACACTTTAATCCCTCGCCACCACATTTGGGTAAGGGTCTATTTTCAGAAAACACTTTTTATAGCAGATCTCTGCTCTATGAAAGGAACATGGGTGGGAAATTTCTTATACGTAGGACTAATAGTTCAAAAGCTGGAACAGTTATCTATAAAATTGCATTTAACCCCTTGAAACCCACCTTGGGGTCGCCTTTCGCAAAACCCTTTGAAGGTGGATTTTTACTCCATGTAAAGAACACGCCTGCCCGATTTCAGGTGTGTATATCTCATAGTTCCGGATATATCATGATGAGTGAGTTGCTTTTTTCCTTTGTACACCTTAAAATCCGGCGTATAACGCGCACTTAGTACGCAAAAAAATAAGATTGGAATTTACGAGTGCGCGCACTGTGAAAAACTGGTAGTCAGAACTGAGTACAAAATATTTACTTTTGAATACGTCGCATACTCTAAATAGCTCCGATGCAAACATACTCAAATTTGAGAATAGCGCATTCTCATCTTTGGCAACGCGTGCATACTCAAAATTGTAAACACACATACTCATTTTTGAGCCTTTTACTGGATCGAATTTGAGAACATAACAGCAAAATGAGTATGTAATGTACTCATTATTTAGTTTTTTGCTTTCAAATATAAATATGTATAGTATTCAATTTGGATACTGTTGTATTTAATTTTGATCCCTAAGCTATAAATTTCACTTTCTTCATCTTACATATTATTTAATATACTTTTTATGAGATATTTTTTCCACTTAACTTCGAAATTAAAGTTATTTTTACATTTACTGTGTGTTGCAAAAAATGCTCGAGTATTATCGCAAAAGTGCCAACGTTTATCGCCAATAGGGTTGCGATTGTACAAAAAGTAGCAACAAAAATTTTAATTTAAGAAAAAAAATGCAACTGTTATGTGATCATAAACTGTATGTCTTCGAACTTATACCTCAGATTTAAATATTTGAAAGTAACAAAAATAGATTCGATAGAATAGTTAAACAAATGTGTAAGCATTTGAATTAGCTCCGTAAGCAATTTGGTTCATTAAAAGTTATTTTTATGTTTCTAGAAGATTATATTGTTTCTTTAAAATCCTATTCAAGCAGAAAATTAACTTTTATTTAAGGGGTCACAGGGGTGTTAAAGTTCTCTAGAGGTCTGAAAATATAAACATTTCTCAAACTTGTATAATTTCTTTAAATTTAAGTTAACTAATTCGAATCTTTTACACATTACTTATAAAGGAATGGGGCTTCAGAAAAGTATAAAATGTTTAAAATATAATCATAATTTTAAAAATTATAAGCATATGAAAATAAGAAACTTTTCTATAAGAAATATCTATTAAGTTTCTTACGTCGCGCATGCTATTTTCTAAAAGAGTAGGTTTAATTTCTAGCTATAAGTTGATTTATAAAGACAAATGTATTCTTAATACTTTGTAGCTACTTTTAAATAAATAGAATAATAACTTACATATTTTAATAAATAAAAAATATACATTTTTAAAAAATATTTAAAAAATTGTAATATTTTACAAATATTTTGAAATACAAAAGATATATAATACTAAAATTAGGTAGGGTTTAAAGAGTATGACGCATTGTATAATTCTATAAAATTTTATATATCAGAGGCTAATATTTTAGAAAATAGCGTGCACAAAGCAAAAAATAATTAATATTTATTATAGAATTTTCATATGCTTATGACTTTTAAAATTATTGTTATATTTTAAACATTTTATACTTTTCTGAAGCCCCATTCTATTTTTAATAATAGGTAAAAGATTCGAATCATTTAATTTTAATTTTAAAGAATTATACCCATTTGAAAATCGTTTATATTTTCAGACCCCTAGAGAAATTTAACACCCCTGAGACCCCTTAAATTCAGTCTTTCAATAATAAGTTATTAAAAATATCTTGGAAACATTAGGATGAATAATAGATTTTACATGGTAACAATTTCAAAACAAATTAAGAAAGGAATAATTTTTTACATATTATGTAACATGAAGAAAAAGACCTTTTGACTAAAATAACACTTATTACGACCAGGTGTGTGAGTACTTTTTTATCAATTGTTTTGTTTTAATAGATACACACTCATATACAGATGGAAATATAGAAAAAATGCTTTGCAAAAAATATTGCAAATTAAGCTCGATTTTTATTCTTATCAACTGATTTTATACTCTTCAATCACCAAAAAAAGCAAACATTATAGTTTTTAAGTTAATGTTTTTCGAACCAAAATTTCAGTCCTTAGAAAATTGTAAAAACGAATAAAAAAAAGAATTTTACATTTACAATACATTTAAAATTCACAAGCTTTTGACCAACTTGAAAGAGTTTTTAGAGAAGTTTTCAGCGCCCATTTAGAATAAAAAATAACATTCTAAGTATTATTAGAACCATAATCCAGTGTACAGCATTTTATTTCCAATATCTTTTTTTTTCAACGATTCACTGTAAACAAGAAAAATACAAACAAACCAAAATCATATTTTTGAAATATTTATTCTGGAAATTGTACACATACATTAAAAAATAAACAAGAATATAAGTGAGATTTTGATAAAAGTCTTGAAGTAACTAAATGTCAGTAAAAATACATTTCAAACTTTGTTTTAAATACATTACATACTAGGATATGTGAGTCACCTAAATAATTTACAGAACAATTAATAAATAGCTGGTTCTGAGAGGAATCTTAAGGCTTTTTCACATTAGAGTAAAATCTCTGCAAATGATGTTCATAACTATATAGTTTTCTAACTATGTACTTAATTTAGCATAACACATGTGTACACTACACACCAAACATTTTTAGGCATGATTTTGAAACTTCTGCAAATAAGATTTTGGCATCCATAGTTTTCAATCTAAGATGACGGTCTCCCACTAAGAACTCAACATGAAAATAATTTAAAAGAATGCCTTATTCCTGACAAAAGAGGAATTACATTAGGAGGTAAAAATGTATGTACTTTTTCGTAGAAAACCAATTAGAAAAAGATCAGTGCCAGGAATTAAAAAAATTAGAACACAAGGTATTTAGAAATGCCAAGAAAAGAAGCAGAAAAACTATGGAAATTGGAATGTGGGGAAAATGAAAAAATTTAACTGCATTTAAAAGAGTGGTGTGTTTGATATCAATTGGTATAATTTCTTACCAGTTCTATTCTGTAATACAGAGGTAGTGTAAAAATGTAGTACAACAAAGGACCACACTCTTTTACCACAATGACATTACATAATTTTCTCGTTAATCATTTAATTTTTGTATTAAGAAATATTTTTTAATTTTTAGACAATTAGCTATAAAAGCATTTTTTTTAGGTTTTATAAACTATAATTTGTTAAATTTATGGTGTTTCATGTACGTCAGACTGAACAGATATTTCAGTACTTACGTATTACCAAAACAATCGCCAAATCTATTAATAACGCGCTAAATTGACAACTCCGATTGGTACTTATGTCTTATTGCAACCTATTGGCGACATTACAAGAAACGAAGCATCTGGTTGCCAATTCAGTGTGTACGACACATAGGAACATAGGGGTTGCCAATTGTTGCGATATTTCATATAAGTGCCCTCTGATTTCTTAAAGGTTGTACGCGAAAAATTGGCCACCAGGTGCTTCGTTTCATATAATGTTGCCAATAGGTTGCGATAATACATAAGTAGGGGAACCTGTGTACCTAAAGCCATATTTTTTCAATCCACAAAAACAAAGCCCCTGGTATGTTTAAAAATGTGAAACTGATATGCATTAACTACCTACCATCCAATTGTACATAATAATAAGTACTTAAAATAATAAATTCGGTGAAATAAAAGGTTTAAAAAAATTCACAAATGAACCTAGGTACAATATCATTGCAACTAAGGCTTTTCCCTGAAAGTTTTGTTTTACTCTGTAATCGATAGAAAATAAACATGCACACATGAATTTAATGAAAAAAATATCAGATAATACATTGATTTATCATGTAACTATTTAAATTGCAATGTGCCAAATTATTAATGTGAATTAATAATTTAACATGTTTTTATTCAACATTATAATTTTAAAAACTAGTTCCAAAAGTAGGCTGCATACATTGTCGCTCTGAAGCATCAACAGATTGTCGTTTGGGCTATTTGAACACAATATTTCTATTGCCAATTTTATAAGCTTCTTCCTTATCAAAAAGAAACTTATTTGAATGTGCAATATTCTCCAGAAATTTAACACTATAGTTTCTTCTTTAACATCTATTATTTCTGCCACATTAGGTTTTGACCATTTTAATCTGTCAGGATTTCTAGGCACCTAAAAAAGTTAGGAATTTATAATTGCTCATAAAGAGGAAAACTGATGAATAAAAAATTTTATTGAAATATCGTAAAAGCCTGATTTAGAATTTTATTTTATAACTATATAAATATTTTTAATTGAATAAATTCTTATAGACGAATAAGCAAAATAATAGCCCTGAATAATAACAATAATGGTAGCTAACATATTTTTTATAAATGAAGCATGTTGAAAGTTTCAGAACAAAAGATACACTCCACATTTTAATAACATCCAATAATAATAAAAAACACTTGAGTAAATCAAAGTGGTCCAAGTAATTAAGACTATTTCCCTCCTTTTATTATGAAATTTTTTTCAAAAAATAATAATATAAATAATATTAATTGCAATTGTACCTAGGGCCATGTGGACCTGTGTGGCCCAGGTACAAGACTAGGCAATTTTAAACAAAATGTCTTCCGCAGAAAAACCCACATGGAGAGAGGATTTATTTAAAATCTCATTTAGTACTTAATGTTACAAACAGAATTATGTACAAGAGAGAGAGAGAGAATTCAAAAAAAATTTTATGACTTACTTTGTACAAAAATAAAAAGAGATGGACACCAAAACTTTACTCCAGGTCATGTAAAAATGTTTTTTATTTATAAATAACCTCAGCTTTCTTTTGTAAAATTTCAAAATAAATGCCAAAGTAGGAATTGATATTACCACTCCCGCAACTGAGTAGTAACAACTTAGAATTAAATATTATTCGAATGAAATGCGTTCGACCTAGGTACACAGGTCTCTCCTACTCAGATTTTTTATGTTTTCCACTCGTGTACAACATACCTGCATACAGGAGTTTTTGTACCAAAACTGTATTAATTTTTGGTACTTACGTATTATCGCAACCATATTGGCGAGATTATATGAAATGAAGCACATGGTTGTGTCAATTTAGCGTGTACATTACATGGAAAATCAAGGTTGCCAACTCGGCGAAATACTTGAACGTTGGCACTATTGCGATAATATGTAGGTACCTAAATTCTTTCTAACTTCTCTTAACCTGTTAAGAACCAGTTGATTTTCTCTGTTAAGTCTAACTAGATTTCAAAATTCTTTTTAAATCCTTGCTGTAATAAAACACGCCAAAATTTATATTTTATAGTTATTTCATAAGTTCTAAATCTAACAAGACTTTCTCTCGATCTCCGCTTTTAAGAAGACATCTGCTTATTCATACCAAGAAAAGGCCTCACATTTGTGAAATATACAACAAATCTTTCTCGCAGAGCTGTACTTTAAGAGAACATTTGCGTATTTATACCAAGGAAAAGCCACATGTGTGTAACATATGCAACAAAGGTTTCTCTCGCAGCAGTAATTTAAAACATTTGCGTTTTCAAACCAAGGAAGGGCTGCGGTAGCGAAGTGGTCAAAATATCGGATCATGGCAGACAGGTCATGAATTCAAACCCAGTACCACTAAAAACCCGCCGTGTAGGGCAGCGATGCACGATAAATAAGTCGAGAGCTGAAACGTCCACCCGTTGGTGCGGTGTGGTAGTTAGGAGAGGGGTGCCAGCTCAGGTGTCGTCCACGTCACTTGACCATGGTTAAAAATTACGTAAAACAAAAGTGGTTCGTGCCCCACGTT
>BMAU01014905.1:0-15441 GCA_019973935.1 Trichonephila clavipes
ATTTTTACATAAGAATTAAAGTCTAAAAGGCTCATCTGCCTTGATATTATCCTGCTTATAAATTTAAGTTCTGAATACATTTGTTGTATTGAGTTAGTTACAAATATTGACCCAAGAAGTACACTTAGATCAGTTCTATGATATATATCGGTAATTAAGATATGAAACCAAATATAATTTTATATATAGACATTTGATTCTGTAAGATGTTTACTTTCTAAATGCAATAGAAAATTCGAAATTTTAATATAACCTTTTTCAATACTCTATTTACCCTTAAATGAATAACTTGACAAAATGCTGTTTGTAATAATCTATATTCATGCAAAATTCAGGAGGAAAAGTAATTTCAGAAAAAATTTTAAAAATTATTTTTAAGAGGTTAATTGTCCAAAAACAACTGATATTTTTGTGTGATTTATGTTGAAAGGGCAAATTTGGAGCACTTGTATATTATAATATCAACTAATTTCTTCAAATAAAAAACCGACAAATGCTGCGACACACAGCCAATAATGGAAACTGTTCCTGATCATGTTTGAACACAGTAATTATAGATATAATTTTTTTAAAATTTGTAAGGTCTTTTGCTTGGCGAAATTAGTTGGCAGTTTAATCACATAAGTTCCTTATTTTAGAATGGTATGAGTACCGATTCAGCACATTTCTTAGACAAACTCTTTACAGTTATTTATTTTATACTTGAAGTTAATATATATTTTTAAGCATCAAACTTCAGACATGCATAACAGTAGAAGCCTAGAGCTCATAGGCTGGTTCTTAGGCACAAGATATATGCCAGGTGAGTGAGAATTGTGAATATTTTTTCCTAATGTTGTTTCATCTCCAATTTTTTTAAGTATAAATACAATTATGTATTAAAGGATACTTTAGATTCTAATCGAGTGATAACGAAATAACATGTCAATACATTCATCCAAATAAGTTTAAGTTTGGATGAACTGAAGTATATTTAATACTATACATACAATAACTGGTAGAAAACAGGCATAAGCAGTATTAGGTGTTAGTATGTTCAAGAATAAAAAAATCAAAATATTCCCCATTAAAACAGAAGATAATGCTGAAACATATTTTAGAGCAGAGGTGCCCAACATGGCCTGCCAATACGTAAGTTGCGGTCCGCCGACTCTTTTCAAAAAAAATTTTAAACATCAGATTTAATATATACATAAAAATCTACTATGTATTTGCCTGTTACCTGTTCTTTTTGATAATAAATGTCCTTTAGATTAAAAATAGATTTATATTTTATCACTTACATTTAATTTACTTTAATAAACTACTTTTTAGTAAATTCTGAATTGAATTATGCATATCCTTACTATGGATGTACATGATTCTCTGTAAGTGCGTATCATTCCTCCTCTTCTGTTTGAGTCAAAAAGCAAGGGCGGTCAGATGTTTTTTAAAAGTTCAAAAAAAATATATATATTCAGGATGGTTAAGATAAAGGGCAATGTATACTTTTATCGTTTAAAAATGACAACACTGTCATTTCAACAATGATTAACGAAAGATCAATAGGAACACCGTAATTTTGAAGAAAATGGCAGCTGGAATATTTTAAACATTATTATATTATCTATGTCTGGGGGGGAGGGGTGTACATGAAAAATAATGAAAACAATAATAATTCATTCTGTTTTAAATTTTCACTCAATAAATGTGTTTGTTTCCAAATCTGAGAGATATAAAAGGTACATATTTATATGCCTTGCGAGATTATGTTTTCGAATTGACCGCTAGCAAGGTCATTTTGGGTTGGACACCCGTTTTAGAGGAACGAGATAGTAGGAATTTTTATAATTTAGTAAAAATTGAAAAAAAATCCTGTCAATTTATTTTTATGCAATTATGAGCATATGCAATGTAAAAATTAATGAATAAAAATTAATGTAAGGAAAATCAGGGTGGTTTAAAAATTAAATATACAAATATAACAAGCTTTAGTATCTGATGTGTCATTTTACAGTTATGATGAACAATGTTATACAAAGGTTTATTGTACTTAAGACATAAAAAAAAAAAGTGTATTGAGATATTTGACAAAACCAGTTACGGTACATGCCATTTTGCCATGTATTTGTTTCTTTTATTTCTAAAAACTTCTTTTATATATTACGATTTGTATTCATTTATTTTATGTAAATTCATAAAAGTTGATTGTATAGATTAAGATCTGAAATTATAAAATTCTTAGATATTTCATTTAATTTGGATCCTGCCTTATATATACAATTTCTCAAGAAACATCTTTTTATGAAAAGTTTGCTGGACAGCTTTAAATGTAATGGTTTCATTTTACTTTCTAGTTCCTATGCATATCTGTTGATTGTTTATCTTATAGTTTAATTAATTTAAAGAACAGACAGCCCAATTGCCTTTAATTTGCTGTTGACTGGTGGTGTTTTTAAAAATTAAGGTTTATATCGGTTCTTAATAAGATAAATAAGAGGTGAGGAAAATTTCAGAAATTCTGCATGATTTGACCTTTTTTGGCTATTTAATTGGTGATTTAAAGAGATTTTTACTGTATCATTTTATTTGTTTGGGGGTTGAAGACATTTAATAACTTTTGTTGTAAATAAATTGAAAAAGCCATTTATGAGGTTTCCAGATAATTTTATTAGATATTATCAATAAGATCTAAAAATTGAGGTATAATAATTGTATAAGATATTATGCATTTTGAATACTGGCAGTTAGATCCTCGATTTGTTCTCCATTTGTCCTTATAGTAGTGTTACATTCACAGAATCTGATTTATACAGCAGATCATGAATTGCTTTATTTCGTGTACTGTATTCAAGTAATGTTAAAATTAAGTGTCAATAAATAATGTATATTAAAATGAGTATGATTATTACATAAAACTGTCGATAAGAATTTTCTGCTTCTGTATACGAGAATTTTCATGAAAACAATTTAATTTGTTCTACTATAAAATAATTTTATTATCTGAATGTTGGGAGACAGTCATTTGTAAAAAAATTCAAAACCTTTTGAAGGATAATTATTACAAAGGAAGTCAAACTATAAAACATATCAAATGTTTGTTTTTATCATTAGATTATTTGGATACCCCAAACTTTCAAATGATGTTAAAAACAATTTTCATATTAACCAACTGTTATTTTATACACTCTACTCTCAAAAAAGTGTAAATCTCTTGTTAAACATTAGAAATAGGTATGAAAATTTTAAATAAACAAAAAATATATCTATGTTACTGACAAATCTTATTATAAATTCATTTCAAAATTATATTTACTTTCATTTCATATTTCTGAATGTTTCAAGCTCTTCTATGAGAAATTATAGAAATAGCATTTCTAACAAAAATTAAACATTTGCAGCTGGTAATTACTAAGGAAATCAGACAATGAAAGGTATAAACATTAACATTTCAAAATATGACCATTTCATATCTACATGTTTCTAAAAAGTACACTATTTTATAAATTTATATGGAGTGATACACTATTTATCAATAAGTAACTGGACACCTATGAGAAATTTTTTTGCAAATTCAATGTTCTCAATTCTACATTGTAAATCATTCTTGTGTGTGAGTAAATAAACATACTAAACTACATAATAACTAAGGACTAAATATAAGTATGCTAAAAAATAACCTAGAACTATCAATAAATATATAAAAAAACACTGCAAGTAATCGCCGGCTTCACACACTAACACCAAATGACAAATATACTAAACTAAAACAAAAATTATGCTAAAAAATTACTAAAACCACTTCATGCCTAATTATTAAACAGAATAACGCAAAAATATAAAAAAATTAATAAAGTTTCAGAAATAAGCTTCACACACTAATGCAAAGCACGGGGAGATGTTAGTATCCTCATCACGTGATTCCAACTTGGCGTCGCTCAGTCGTGAATTGACCTCATTGTTTTTGTCTTGAGCAATTGAACATTATCCAAATAATATATAGTATACATATATATATATAACTATACAAAGTATTTTTGTTTGTAAATGTTTTTTTAAAAAATTCAAATATAATGATTATGATCAACATCATTTAAGCAGAGAAAACAAAAAAGGAAATATTTTCACTTAGGAAATATTCTTAATGAAACTTCGGACATTAATACTACATATAAAAATATTGACAAAATACTACTCCCATAGAAACATTTTTTTTAAAAGAAATACGGAAATTACATAAACACAGAAAGCTCAAGTACAGCTAATCGTTTATACATCTAGTACTATTTAACTATTTTTCAATTACAAATGTGAATTAAGATACTTCATACACAAATAAAAGTGATGAAATTCTTACCTTTGCACTTTGACTGGACTGCTGCAACCTAAGATCAATTGCATAATTTTCACTTTTTTTACTCTTCTGAAAGGAGATGATCCCTATAAATAAAAATTAAAAAATAAACTTTTACAAAGAAGCCCACCTAACTTGAATAAAACCTATACCAAAACATTTAAGAAATAACGAGCCTAACAAAATTAAACCAATGTTTAGTTTATCATATTGGTTACAATTCAGTTTAATTATCAAATGAGCATGTGAAAATTAATTCTTGAACTAGACTTTTTACAAAAAAATGCACATATTCAGGATATCTATATATATATAAGACGCATTTGTTGTCTGTTCCTCATAACTCAAGATCCAGACACCCAAATAACGTGAAACTTGGTACACGTACACAAAAATTACACCAGAAAGGTTCTTAAATAGGTTTGGCGTTCATAATGCCTTCCAAATTTTTAAATTTTAATTTTTAAGTGATTTTCAGTGTTATGACGTCATATGTAGTCACGTTTCTCACTAAGTGGACAATTTATACTTTACATGCAGTTTTTCAAGATTATTACATATTTTTACTGTAGCTTTGTTTATCGGTTGGAATATTTATTCAATTTTTCTATTCTTTGATATTTAATTAGGATTATTTTCGAATAAATAATTTTTTTAAGGATAATTCTTTCAACAACTAAAACTTTGTTTTGTTGTTTTGGCAACATTTAGGTATTATCGCGGGATGTTTATAATGCGTGATTTTGCTTGCAAATTATAACTTATTTATTTCTTTAGAATGCGAAGATTATAATTTTGACAAACTAAAACTTCTCATTGATAAGGGTTATATTTCAGTTCGGTTCAAATGTAGTATAGGGGGGCACTTTGGATTTGGCGATTTTCTTGGGATTTTTATCTAAATGTCATGGTGAGATATCGAATTCATTCTAAAATAAATAATACCGAAAAAGTACCTTGGGGACCACTTTTGTAACCAAAATAAAGGACTGCGCCAAGTAACCCTCTATACTACACTTGATCCAATAATATGGTTCTTTGCAATTTCATGTGTCTTTATTTTAACCTTTAAGGGTATACTACTGGCTTCAGTGCATAAAATTGCCATGCAGAAAATCATACTGCCCAAGCAAAAGCAGTGCTGGTAGTAATTACATATCAAACTGGAATAGGCATCAGAGAATGAGCAAAACAGACAAATGGCTTAAATACCTGTTGAGGAAGCAGGTGGTCATAAGATAAATTATTTTTGGAACTTATGTACTATCCTGGCTATCGCCAACATTCAAAATAAACTTGCCAAGTTGGCAGCCCCGATTTTACATGTCATATATATGTTGAATTTGAGTCGTGCTTCGTTTCATATATCGCCAATAAGTTGCGGTTATATGTAAGTACCTTATTTTTTCAAATTATGCTTTTGCATTGATAAAGTTAGTTCAATTCTTTTATGTCGGTTAATGTTAGTATTGTACTTCATTTTTTCAATTTATTTTTATGCTCGGGATATATATATACTTTGGATAATTTTTGTAGTACTTGCGTATTGTGCACAATCGCCAACGTTCAAGACAACTCGCCACTTTGGCATTTCCAACTTTGTGTGAGTTGAATTAGCAATCATGTGCTTCATTTTTTGTCTAATGTCACCAATAGTTTGCAATAATACATAAGTACCTCTAATTCTGTACATTACTATAACATTAGACTGGCGCAACATACCAATTTGGCGTGATTTCAGAATCATGCCAAAAATGGCTATGTTGAGGGAAGAAGCAGGTAGTGGTAAGATAAATTATTTTGGCACCTATGTGCTATCTAACAATCGCCAACATTCAAAATAACTTACCAAGTTTGCAACCCTGATTTCGCACGTCATATATATGCTTGCGAGTCATGTGCTTTGTTTCATATAATGTCGCCAAAGGTTGGGGTTATAAGTAAATACCTTATTTTTCAAATTATGCTTTTGCATTGATAAAGTTAGTTCAGTTCTTTTTTATGTCAGTTAATGTTAGTATTGTACTTCATTTTTCAATTTATTTTTATGCTCGGAATATATATATATACTTTGGATAATTTTTTTAGTACTTGGGTATTTTGCACAGTCGCCCAGCGTTCAAAAAACTCGCCACTTTGGCAATCCCAACTTTGTATGCGTTGAATTGGCAATCATGTGCTTCATTTTGTATAATGTCACCAATAGGTTGCAATAATATGTAAGTACCTTTAATTCTGTGCATTACTATAACATTAGACTGGCGCAACATACCAATTTGGCATGATTTCAAAATCATGCCAAAAATATTAACCAACCAATATGAAATTAATATTATGAGTATTATCTTAGCCTGTTTTTATCTTTCCCTCAGAGTAATCCTTAATTAATTCAATATATAAGTTTTGTTTTTTTAATATTTTAGTACTTACATTTTTTTTTTTGGTTATTATGTACTACAAATATTTTTTGCCCATTGCGATGTCTTTGGCAAAATTAATCAGTGGTATTTTTCTTAAATATGTTTTTTTATCTGTTTTTGACAATTTTTAAAAGTTTTTGTTTGATGTCTGTCTGAAATGCAAATAGCAAAATAAATATTTTACAATATATATATATATATATATGTTGTGTTTGTATGAAAATGTTTATACTGATTTATTCAAAATATTGAGGTCGTCTTTTATTTTTGATATCTTTTTAAGATTTAATTTTATGTTATAACTAGCTATACCCAGCTAAATATTTGCTGTTGCTCAGTCAGCTTTAAAATACTGGTACACCATAAAAAGTATGTCATGAAGCACAAAAGTAATAATACACAAGAATTCAAACAAATCTATATGCATATAAAGACGCATTTGTTGTCTGTCTGAATAAACTTTCTCTTTCACACTACATCATTTGGATAAATTTTCAAAATTTGTTTCTGTGGTTAGTAATTAATTATAATGCTATAATTTTAATTGAATAAGCAGATATTGCACATTTTATGTATAAAAATAGTTATAACTACTGTACTGTATTTTTCAGTGAGTGAATATTAACGTTGCACTGTTCAGCTACATGAGGGGGCTTTTGGCGAAGCGGACACATAATTTTGAACCATGGTCAAGTGACATGGACAACACCTGAGCTGCACCTTCTCCTAACTACCATGCCACACCAATTTGTAGGAATATTCTTTGAAATCCACTCTTCAAGATATGATGGCACGGGTTCTATGATGAGTATTTTAACGGGAAGGGGCAAATAGTTTTGTAGCAGATATTACATTTTCAGCTGCGGCGTTTTCAGCAGATTGCAAAGATTATCATTTTGTGCCCCAAAAATAGTTAATGTCAAAATTTAAGTGTATGGAGACCTTAGAAAACGATTTGACTATTTATTTTAAGTGAATGGTGTATATAATTAATTTTACAGTGGAATATATTTAATTAATTTATTAGCTCTAACGATTAAATTTCCCTAAATTGGAGTATTTTTGTTTATGTATGTCCCTTAATTTTCAATGTAGTGACCTAAAAAAATATTGCATGAAAAAAATTTCTGTAGATCATAATGCGGTAGATAAAGCATTGCGTGCATCGCTCTCCTACAGCGGGTCTTACAAGCTCTAATAAAGTTTGAGCTATGAAAGTAGCTAGACATTTGCCAACTTGACTCTATTGTCAACATTTCGCTATTTTTCCATTGAATCACCATTGTTATTTAGGAAACGGTGTTGCCGAGTATTACAATTTTCACATAAAATAAATTCAACAGAAATTTATATTAATGTATAACACTTTCAGTTATAAATTATTTACAATATTTTAGCGTCAGAAAACTTTTAACAATGTGTTACTTTTGCTGAGCAGAGATCAGCTTAGGGAGGGTATTTTCAAAAATCAACCCTCAAAGAGTTTTTACGAGGAGTTATAAATATAAAAAAATCTTTTTTATCAGCTATTAGATCTACATACTTAAAAATTTAACAAAAGGTATTTTTCTTTCTTTTTTTTTTTCTTCAGCTGAGATATGTGAAAAGCTTTTTTTGTTTAATTTGCAATTCACTTAAAATTAACTCATTAAAAACTTCTTTATCCTTCAATCTGTGTCGTTTAACCTTTCAGTTCACCCGTGCGAAGAACGGGTATACCAACTAAGTAATTGATATTTTTATTTACTGCTTATCCTGAAACTAAAAAAATCTTTAAATTACATGACTCATGCTACATTTGAAGGTGCAGTGTGCAAAAATTGAAGAACAAAGCATAAGAACTATCTTGCAGCAAATTATTAACAAGCACACTAATGAAATGATATTTGAATTAACATTTAAACATAAGGTTATATATACAAATTACTTGCAGCTGCAACAAAATGTCCCTATTGAGCATCAAGAAAATTTGAATAACACATCTTAATGTATTACATAAAAACACATTCACTAATAATTACAAAAAACTGATATCACCCTGTGTAATTACTATTTGTAACTATGTCAAATAAACATTTTAAATAAAACTTAACATTCAATATTTTTAATTTAATTGTTTTACTTTAACCTGATAGCTCAACTAACACTAAAAAGTGTAATAAAAAATTAACCAAACTGAAAATGTTTTATAACCATTACAAAGTTATTGGTAATTAAACATGTAATTTTGAATGATTTAGACTACACAGCTGAACTGATACAACATTCTCTGAAGTTCTACACTGTACAAGAAAAATGAGTTTAAGAATATAGAAGTCTACATTATTCTGCAAAGGAATGCTTGGTTCACTCTAGGAGAGCCACACCCTTGGCGCGAATTACTTTTGGTTGGCGATAATTGCGCCGTCATGGTAACCGCTTTTAAATACAACATATGGCAACCTAACTTTCTAGAATTATCGTCATTTGTAAGCGCGCATTTCAAATTTCATTTTGTTGTTGGGCACCGGGTTGAAATATGGCTGCGCTTGTAAGTTTGATTACACGTTAGGAATTTTTTACGTTATTGAATGCAAAAAGAATTGATTGAATGGTGTATGAAAAAAGGATTAATTGCTTCAAGAAGTTATGAATGTCCTAAATGTAATGAGCAAATGGGATTAAATGAACGAAAGAGTTGTTTTGGATGGATTTGAATGGAAATGTCGAAAAAGGTGTGAATACGCATGATGTTTGCAGAAGTATAAGAAGAATTCGTGGTTTCCAATAGTAAGTTGTCGGCAATAAAAGCGTTTTCTCGTAATCACACCAGCCACGCAGAGGCATGTTCAACCATTACCTCGCTGAGTATTTATGGCGTCTGCGCGATCACTCCTCAGCGCGAGACTTCAGATTTTTTTAAAAGCACCCCTCCACTTGGGAAGGATCAACAATAAGAAAGTAAGTGCTGTTGTTATATTTTTTTATCTTAAATGTTAAATTTCTGTATTGTTTACATGTATTTTCATTTTCGCATCCATCTTATACTGCTATATTTACTTGTCACCGTTGTCGGGTTTGCTTGATGCCATTTCGTTTGGGCTTTTTTCCGGTTTGGCGCCAAGGGTGGGGGCTCTCTAGGGTTTTACCATTGTAAGTTTTTACATGATCTAATTTTTACAATTAAATGAGTGGTTTAATTAGATTAATAATTAAAAGTTTGAGTAAGTTAAAAAAAAATATGCAAATATTTCAGATTTTTAAGAAAAATGTACAACAAATGAAGTTGAAATTTCAGATTATGTACAAAACAAGCACGTTAAACTAGATCATTTAAATCTATAATATACATAATTTTAAAAAAATTGCTTAGACTACTAACTCCAAATTTAAAAAAAGTATGCACTCAGTTAAATAGTACAAATTTCTACCAACAATATTTTAAAACTGTTTAAAATTCTGAAACAGATTAATTTACCCACTTAAAAACGTTACTGATTATAAAAAGATTTATTTAACAATTACATCCAACTACGGTCATTCAAAATAAAAATGGCATGAAACTTACTCTACGTTTTTGTAGAATCAGAAGCAATTGGAGACTCATCTGCATTTCGTTTTGTCTCATTAGTTGAATGCTCAGAATTGAAACATATATAAATCAGCACATATATTAGGTGTTGAAGTCAAAACATGTTTTTTGTTTCTTTTTGAATTGTTTAGATAGTTCACCATTTGCTTGGGAAATATTTTGGTCAGAATCTGAATCAGAACTTGCTTTTTTTTAGTTTCACTGACTTGTTATTAGATATCGGATATTTTTTACTGGGTTTCATCTTCAGAAGAGCTATCTGAAGAATCTGATCTGCTGCTTTATTGACAGGTGTTTCAGCAGTCACCCCACAGGAAACATTAAATTTGCTTTGGAGATTTTTTGCATTCTGTGTTATTTGGATTTTTAGAACGACTGCAGATTCCTCCTCATTATCAGACTCTGAGCTAGAGTCAGAACTACTGGATTCTTTCTTCTGATTAGCAGAGAGTTTAGTGGTTTACTTGCAGTTGACTTGGATTTTACATCGTCAGAATCTGGAGCTGGAATCATCAGAACTATCTGCAGCTCTCTTGAGAGATGTTGGATTTTACATCGTCAGAATCTGAGCTGGAATCATCAGAACTATCTGCAGCTCTCTTGAGAGATGTATTACCTGAAGTCTTGTCAAGGCTTTTTTAGCTCCTTGAGTTTTCGTTTGCTGAATTAATTTCTTTTGTTGGAATTATTCAAAGCAGCATTTTTTGTTAAGGTTACCATTAATTTACTTCCATTTGCAGAATCTGAACTTAAATTTGATGACATTTTAGCAAACTTTGATACTTCTGATGATAAAAATAAATTAGGCTTGACTGTTTTTACCTTGATTTGAAGAATCAGAATCAGAGCTGTCTGAAGATTCAGAACTGGATTTATTCTTAGAAGATAGAGAAACTTGGGGTGATTTTGTCAACTGAGGTTTTTTAGGAGCATTTCTTTCATCTTCTGAATCCAGAACTAGAATCATCAGAACTGGATTTACTTGAGGAATCAGAACTAGACTGAGACACTTGAGGTGCTTTTGTCAACTGAGGAGTTTTAGGAGCAATTTTTTGTTTATTTTTTTCACCTTCTGAATCAGAACTGGAATCATCAGAACTAGATTTACTCTTTAGACTGAGACACTTGAGGTGCTTTTGTCAACTGAGGAGTTTTAGGAGCAATTTTTTTTTTTGTTTTATTTTTTTTCATCTTCTGAATCAGAACTAGAATCATCTGGATTTATTCTTAATCAGGTGCTTTTGTCAACTGAGGAGTTTTGCAATTTTTGTTTTTTTTTTCATCTTCTGAATCAGAACTGGAATCATCAGAACTAGATTTACTCTTAGACTGAGACACTTGAGGTGCTTTTGTCAACTGAGGAGTTTTAGGAGCAATTTTTTGTTTATTTTTTTCATCTTCTGAATCAGAACTGGAATCATCAGAACTGGATTTACTCTTAGACTGAGACACTTGAGGGTGCTTTTTGTTAGTTTTAGGAGCAATTTTCTGTTTATTTTTTCATCTTCTGAATCAGAACTGGAAAGAACTAGATTTATTTTAGACTGAGTACACTTGAGGTGCTTTTGTCAACTGAGTTTTAGGAGCAATTTTTTGTTTATTTTTTTTTCATTTTCTGAATCAGAACTGGAATCATCAACTGGATTTACTCTCAGACTACTTGAGGTGCTTTTTTGAGGTTTTAGGAGCAATTTTTTGTTTATTTTTTCATCTTCTGAATCAGAACTGGAATCATCAGAACTGGATTTACTCTTAGACTGGCATTTGAGACTTGAGGAGTTTTTTTTCAAAGGCAGTTTTAACACTTGGGGTTTTTGGCATCTTCTGAATCAGGAACTGGAATCATCAGAACTGGATTTACTCTTAGACTGAGACTTAGGGTGCTTTTGTCAACTGAGGAGTTTTACCAGCTACTTTTGTTTATTTTTTTTTCATCTTCTGAATCAGAACTGGAATCATCAGAACTGGAATCAGAACTGGATTTACTCTTCTGAGACACTTGAGGCTTTTGTCAACTGAGGAGTTTTAGGAGCAATTTTTGTTTATTTTCTTCATCTTTGCAGCTGGAATCCTCAGAACTGGATGAGGCAGTTTTTTTATTTGAAACAGCTTGAGCTTTATTCAGCAAAGATAATTGTGGAGTACCTACTTGCTTTACAGGAAATGGTACAACCTTTCTTGAGGTGTTTTTAGGTTTTGATGAAGTGTTATTGTCAGAATCTGAACTTTCAGATGATGTTTCTTTTTGAAAGTGCAGTCTTAACATTGACATGGACAGGAAGCTTTGAAGTTGCTTTTTGCTGACTTATTTTAGAAGATTCATTTTTAGTTTGTTCTTCATCTGATGAAGAATCATCACCTGAATCAGAACTATCAGAAGGTTTGGAAACAGGAGAAGCCTTCATGGTTTGCAGCTGAAATTTTATTTTGTTGTAAAGATTTTCTTATTTTGGGCAGTTTCTTCTTCAGAGTGATGAATCTGAAGTATCTGCAACAAACTTTCTGCTGATTCTTGGCACCAGTGTGTCCTCTTCAGAGTCTGAACTATCTGATGATGAATCTTCATTTGCAATTATATTACCTTTGAGTGAACCTTTGCAGCTGTTTTAGCAGGGGGTTACACTAAGAGGTGTCTTTTTAGAATTGTCTTCTGAATCTGAAGAACTGTCTGATGAATTTTTCTTTGATAACTGAACTTATTTGAAGCCACCTTTTGAAAAGATGTATTCGATCGTGCTTGCAAATTAATCTTTTTGGTTTTAGATTCCTCTTCAGAAGAAGAATCTGAACTGTCTGAAGATGATTTAGTGTTTGTTTTTATTTGGAATTTGTGCAGGTTTTAGAAGATGAAATATTCTGTGACTGAACTTTACTGGGTACAGTTTTATTGAGTTGAAGGTTCATCATCTTCTGAATCTTCTGAATCAGAGCCGAATCTTTGATGTATTTTGGAACATTTTAGGAGCTGGAAGATTTTTCACAGGCTTAACAGGATTTAAAAAGGGTGTACGAGTGGGGGCTGTTTTCCCAAGATTAAGAGGTGTTTCTTGGTACCTTCTTCCTCAGAATTGAACTATCAGAGGAGGAGGAGGAGGATGAACTTTTCCAACTCGAGAATTCTGAGAGCTCTTGACACATAGTATAATAACTCGTGGTTTTAATTTGGAAGTCGTACTGTTTTTCTTTTTCAGAGTCTGATGAATCATCAGAACTATCAGATTCCCATCGGCATTCTTATTGGTCTGAAAACCTATAAAGATAAACCATAATAAATAGTTAACTAAAGCACACACACAAAACAGTTCATAGTGTAAGGTTACTAAATTCGAATAATAAGATTTGGTCATATTCAAAAAATTAGAATCGAAATATTTAAAAATTTTGAATCAAAGCAATTAATGACTGTTAATTCCTGATTTCTTAGGAATAATCTATAACACTCAATTTCCAAAAGTTAAGCAATCTAAGATGTAAAACGCAAAAAAAAAAAAAAAACAAATACTGCTTTGATTGACACAAAATTTGGCAGTAAATTAGCATATATATTTATACATAAAACAATCAATTATATACAGAAATGAAAACAATATTAAATTTTTTAAGTTATCAGATAATGTCATACTGGAGACTTGAACAGAATTATGTATAAAGTGAAAATAAACAGCATAAAATGAAAAAAAAGGACATTAACAGGGTATGTGATCCTCCCTCATCTGTATGCAGTTTACACCTTCTGACCATGCTTTCAATTAGGTGGTTAACCACTGCAGAATTAAGCAATCGCCTTTCTTCTTGTAGAGCAGTTTCCAGCTCAATAAGAGTGGCTGGATGTGGAAAATATGAAGTTACAGTATGGCTGAGTGCATCCCAAAGATTTTCAATGGGATTAAGGTCGGGCGAACATGCTGGCCACGCCATACACGTAATCCCTTCACTCTCCAGGTAGTCATCAACGATGTCAGCTCTATGGGGACGTGCGTTATTGTCCATTAAAACAAAAGTAAGGCCAACTGCTGCAGCGTAAAATCTCACAATGGGTTCTAGGACTTCATTATGATACCAGACAGCCGTCCACAGAACCCTGAGCATGTTGGTGCGGGATATCCTAATAATATCCCTGCCCACATCATAATGCTACCACCTCGGAATGCGTGATGTTTTGGGGCTGATTGTGTGTTCCATTTTTACACTGTTATTCTTTATTGTAAATAAAATTAGCAGAGAGCAGTTTCAGCATTCATGAGACTTCCTTCTTTTCAAAATACTTTTTATTTAAAACTATCGACAGGACATGGTACAAACAGGAACAACCACAGACACACAACGAATTAGAATATATACAAGTACAACGTGTACAGCGAACAATCAGCAATGCGATGGACGTCATTCACAAACAGGTCACACGATGACGTCTATCAGCAGTGCAAATGAATTTGCATATTCATCAGCTTGTTGTGATGAATATGCAAATAAAGAAACAGTACGCAACTCGCGTATTTAATTAAATAGAAAATGGACATTTAAGATTTAACTGTCCACATAAGATTTAATTTTCTAACAATGGCCCCCCTCATGTCCATAAAGTAATTCAATTCTTAAATTAGATTTTTTATATTTAACAAATATAGATATACTATACTTTTAAAAATACTAATTTGAGAAATTTAAACAATTTATCTTTGGATAACGGCTTAGTAAAAACATCTGCCAGATTGTTTTTACTACAAATATGATTTACTACAAACAATTTTTTATATATTAAATTTCTTAAGAAATGATATTTTTATATCTATATGTTTAGTCCTACTATTTTCAATAGGAGAATTAGAAAAGTCAATTGCAGCTCTGTTATCACACAGTAATTCACTTTTACTTAAATTAATGGAAAATAATTTAAAGTTGTTACATTCTTCCAAAATATGAATAATCCAAATTAATTCTTTGGAAGCTTCAGTCAAAGTTATATAGTCTGCCTCCATAGTTGATAAACTTACACATTTCTATTTAAAAGTTCTCCAGAATATTGGTACAGAATCAATAAATAAAATAATTTCCCCACTGAAATGCTGTCATCCCTATTAGCTGCAAAATCAGAATCACTCTAACACTTGATATTG
>BMAU01014907.1:0-72500 GCA_019973935.1 Trichonephila clavipes
CAGTCGTGAACCCAGTTTATATTCAAAAACGAAAAATTCATTAGAACAGCACAAATTCAACATTTTATTTTTAGCGAATTCCATCAACTCCATTTTTTGGCTCGTTGTCAAAGACAGAATACAAAAGTAGCTCGTTCAAAATATTATCTCGTGATCGCAAAAACGAGTAATTTAATAACATTAATGTGTAATCCTGACACCTTCCCCCGAGAGTCATATTAGATCCAAAGATCAAATATGGCTAAAACAATCTAAGGGTCACACGTTACATCCAAAATGAAACACTGTTTAGTCACTATCTTAATATTAAACATTTACATAAAAATACTCAACATTAAATTTTACACAAATATTTTTCTTAACTTAATCATCTAACAATAAAGCTAAGAAAATGTTTAAAACCTAAATTAATCTTAAATCCTTCTTAAAAATCTTATTTAATTACAGTTTACATTTACAGTCTGGATAGAGCATCTGCATTAACTAGTTTAAATCCTTTCATGTGGCTTGCTTCAATGTCATGGCGTTGAATGGCCAATGCCCACCCACCTCTGCAATCTCGGACATTGGGGTGCAGCACTAGTGAGGAATACAGAGGATTATGATCGGTTAGTAAGAAAATCTTTGCTCCACACAGTAAAGTTTCAAATCTTTTTAGAGCCCAAATAATAGCATACGCTTCCCTTTCAATTGTTGACCACTTTTGTTGGCTTGGGTTCAGTTTCTGGCTCCCAAAAGCTATGGGATGAATGTTGTCTTCTCCATCCAATTGACTTAGACAGCATCGGACCGCCGTCTGAGAAGCATCCGTATGCAAGTAGTACGGTTTCTCTATGTCTGGGACCTGAAACTCTGTAATTCCACATAGTGCTGTCTTCAACTCCTTGAAAGCATTTTCAATCTCCTTGCTCCATGGAATCTTATTAGGGACTTTCTTTTTAGTGAGCTCCGTCAATGGTAGAGCAATTTTTGCAAAGTTCGGAATACACTGTCTATAAAAATTGTACAATCCCAAAGCACTTCTGAGTTGTTTCTTGGTCGTTGGTGCCTGTAAGTTCTGAATCGCTTTTATTCTTTCTTTGTCAGGGGAATGCCTACCTGAACCAATGACATGTCCTAAGTATTTAACTTTTTTGTCTTGCAAACTCACACTTTCCTAAATTCACTGAGAAATTAAAATGCTCCAATCCTTTGAAAACTTCTTCTAGATGATTTAAATGTTCTTCCACGTATCAGAGAATATTGTTAAATCGTCGATATACGCACATGCAAAATCAGATATAGTTTGAACCACTTTAGACATGGCTCTCTGGTAGGTTGCAGCAACGTTTTTTAACCCAAATGGTAACACATTCCATTGGTACTGTCCTCGATGAGTTCGGAAGACTGTTAGATGTTTGCTGCTGTCTTCCATTGGTATAGACGAATATCCTTTCAACATATCTAGTACAGTAATGAATTTTTTTCTTCCCTACTAAAAATTCAACTCCATCATATTCTGCATTGGATATGCGTCCGGTACGGTAAGGGCATTCAAGCTTCTGAAATCTATGTATAACCGAATTGTTCCATCCTTCTTATGAACACATACCACGGGGTGTGCTATTTCACTTACAACAGGTTCAATCAGCCCTAACTCGTAACAATTTGTCTATCTGCACGTCCACTTTTCTCTTTAACTTTTCTGGTATCTTATAAGTTTTGGGTTTCTTCGTCTCCCCTCATTCTTCAGTTTTATCACATGTTCACCAACTTTAGCTCTTTTATTTTTCCAGAAAACAACGTCCTGTGTCGATGTAAAAGATCCTTTAGTTGAGTTTGTTGCTTCTTAGATAGATAATCCAACGTCACTCTGTCCAATGCTTCGTCATTCTTCTCAGCTGCAGGAACTGTGTGTGGGCGTTTCATATATCTCACCGAATTCATCATCAATATCATAAATAACTCCAACCGTTTGAGCTCTCGCTCTGTATTCTCTGATCTTGTTAACATGCAGCAATATCAAGTTACCTCCAGCCATCTGCAAATAATATGAATTTGTGGTTTTACTCTTTTAACAACTTTAACTGGACCTGTCCATCTAGCATATAGCTTATTCGTTGAATCAGATATCAAAACAAGCACTTGATCTCCAGGTGCAAATTCTCGATGTTTCTTTTGCCTGTTATAATATTTAGCGTAGCTCCCTTGTTGCACGTCACTTGTTAACTTTGCTTTGTCGGTTGCTACTTCTAACTCTTCTTTTAGCTTTTTCAAATAGCTCTCTACTGATCCCTTCATATTCAGAGGTAACAACGTGTTCCCAGTCCAAATTGATTTCAGTATAGACAACGGTCCTTTCGTATCTCTTCCATACATTAGTAGAAAAGGTGGTGTACCGGTAGTTGCGTTTGGAACTTCACGATAAGCCCATAGTAAAAACGGTATATGCCTATGCCAACTTCTTCCTTCCTCTCTGATAATGTGGTGCAACATGTTCTTGAGAGTTTGGTTCCATCTCTCAATTAACCCGTTTCCATCTGGATGGTATGGTGTTGAAAAACGCGGACAAGCTCCTAAAATCTTCAAAAACTCTTGCGTTAAACTGGCCGTAAAATTTTTTGCATTGTTCATTACGATCACTTCTGGAATTCCTGTTCTGCTGAATATTTCGAGCAGTGCTTCACACGTACTCTTAGCCGTTAGTGATTTGAGTGGGATTGCTTCCGGCCATCTAGAATGCTGGTCCATCAAACAAAGTATTAATTTATGTCCTTGTGATGATACTGGATCTACAGGACCAATTAAATCAACTTTTACTACCTGGAATGGCAATTCAGGACGAGACACAGGTGTTATCGGAATTTTGTCAACCGAACGAATTACTTTTCTAAGCTGACAACCATGACAGGAACTACAATATGCTTAAATCTCCTTTACCATTCCTGGCCAATAAAACGAAAATTTGATTCTCTGAATTGTTTTATGAGCTCTTAGATGTGCTCCGAACACTGATTCATGCGCAATTTCTAGTATTTTCCTCTTCCTCATTTCAGGAATCACTAACTGTTTTATCCTATTTCCGCCCAATAGCTCTTCATGGTACATGATACCGTTTTCTATCACATATTCTCCTATGTTTCGCCTAGCAAAATTCCATGCTTCCTGAAAAGTATCACAAATCTGTTGCTGTTTCTTGAATTTTTCTGTGTTATTTCCATTCTCCTCATCATATTCTGTTATAGTTAGCTCTTGTTCTTCCTCTTCAGTATTTACACTTTCATCTAACGCTTTTTTGGAGGAATCTGATCTTAAGTTCATAGCGGCTGTAAATCTGGGACTGTATATTCTTTCTTGTTCTAATAATGCTTCATAAGTTTCAGTATCCAATATGTCAGTATTCAGCCCATCCACAGTTGCCACCACCGTTTTAATTACCGGCGTAATATACCCATTCGTTACCAAACCAATATCCACTTCTTTTAGTTCAGCCTTTAAACAATCACCAAATGCGGGTTGCAACATTATATGTCCTTTGTAATCTACTTCCTTTCCAACGACACTGCTTTTAAACACACTAATTTGTGCACCTGAATCCACTACAGCTTCATATTCTGTTCCACCATACGAAATTTTTACTATTTTAAGATCAGACATTTTTAGTTGAACTGCACTGCATTTCTTATTTTCCCTTACAACTTTGCCGTTGAATCTCGCTATGACTACTTTGCTTTCATCCTCAACTACTTTGACTTCTGCCACTTTCACCTCAGATACCTTTACCTCAGTAACTTTACCCTCGGTCTTTCCTCTCCCGTCTTTCTTATCCCTGTAAAATCTCGCAAAATGTCCTACTCGTCCACAATTGAAACATGTAACTGATTTTTGGAAAGAATTTCGCTTATCATATTCACTGCGGTTGTTTAATTCTTGTCTATGTCCTTCACCAAATGTATGACATTTTCTATTGCACATGCTAGGTTTTTCCCGATAGGAATTTCTATACGGTTGAGACAAAGTAGCTTTAGTGGCCTGGTTATATTGCCTTGCGTTTTCATAATCATCTAACTTCTCAGTAAAATCGTCAACTGTAACAATTCTACTCCAGTCATCAATAAAATGTTGCTGTATATCCCTGGAAACCTGTTCCTTCATTTGCTCTACAATGACAAGTTGTTTCAGCCTGTCAAAATCGTAGATTTTTAGTCCCGAAATCCACTCTTTAAAATAGTTCGCCAACTCAAATCCAAAATCTCGCCAAGTGTTCTCGGCCGATTTACAATGCCTCTTAAATTTTACTTTAAATGCTTCTGGGCTCAATTTAAATCTTTTTAATAACATACCTTTTATATGTTCATAATCATTTGCCTTTTCTTCTGGTTCCCTGGCAATCAAATTCGCCATTTATAACGGCAATAGTCCAACAATATCGTTATCCAATCTTCTTCCTTAATATGGACTCTTCGCGCTTGTCTTTCAAACAGTATGAGGTAAAAACTTATATAACCTTCTTTGGTGTCAAAAGTACGCATTAATTTTTGCAATCCAACTGGTACGTGTTTTTGTATTCCTTCATTCTGAGAATTCCTCTCTCTCCTAAATCCATTACTTATCATCGAGGCTTCTATCTTCAACTTCTCTTTCTTGGCGCTTTATTTCGTCTTCTCTTTCTTGGCGCTTTATTTCATTTTCTCTTTCTTGGCGCTTTATTTCATCTTCTCTTTTTTGGCGCTTTAATTCATCTCTCTCCTGGCGCTTTAACTCATCTTCTCTCTCCTGGCGCTTTAACTCATCTTTCTCTCTTGGCCTTTAATTTCATTTTCTCTTTCGCTTATTATTCTGTGTAATAATTCTTTCGCGAACACCTCTTCATACTCTTTACTTGCTACGATCAATTTTTTTAAAGCAGGAACTTTCATTTCTTCCGTTACAGTTTCTCCTAATTCTTCCGCCAAACACTTCAAATCTACCTTCAAAGCTCTTCCTAAAAACGCCATTTCTCATCCACTTTTAAAATAAACTTCCTCAACTGTACAACTTATTAACAATTTACTAGAGATTCAAAATTGTTCACTTACTACTAAATGTGGGATATAATTGAAATTCCCTCACTTCAGCACAGTTTCGATGTCGCCAAGTTTCAAAACAGTTCATGATTCTTAATCTTGAGAACAATTCAAAATCCTTTCTTCAAAACAGTTCTAAATCCTTAATCTTAGAAACAATTCGAAATCCATTGGGGTTTCAGTCGTGAACCCAGTTTATATTCAAAAAAACGAAAAATTTATTAGAACAGCACAAAATCAACATTTTATTTTAGCGAATTCCATCAACTCCATTTTTGGTTCGTTGCCAAAGACAAAATACAAAGCAGCTCGTTCAAAATATTATCTCGTGATCGCAAATACGAGTAATTTAATAACATTACTGTGTAACCCTGAAAAACTCCATTTAATAAGTTTTATCTTCGTAATTATTCAGATTTTGAGAGAGAGAGAGAGAATTTATAAATCTTTTAGAATTCATATATATAATTTTTTTAAAAAAATGTGTGTTATATTTATTGACAATATGTTTTGTAAAATAGATGAAGTAAGGTTATTTGCATTACGAAAAGGCTAGATAGTTAAATTATTTTGCTGTAAATATTATTTTAGTTTTCTTTTAAATATGTATTAAAAACGTTTTAAATCAGCTATATATACAAAAGTGAAATAATGCACAATGATAAAAATAAAAAATTACCAATTTATAAATTCTTTTTTATTTTGAATTATATTATACATGTTGAGCAATTAATACAATGTTTTTTATTTGTTCTTATTTAAATGTTTCTTATGTATTTCTCTCGCTACAAACTTTTTTTCACATTTCGTTTTTTCCGAATTCTCCGAATTCGTAATGCATTATTTCTGAACTGGTATGGTAATAGCTTTTTTCTGTTATAACTCATTTAATAAGCAACGTAAAAAGTAGCGCCATAATTGCTTTTCTGTGTTGGACCCTACCTTTCAATGTTATTTTTGGCATCTTTCCATATTCATCCCCTTTTTTAAGCTAAGCACTGATAAAAAATTGTTCCTATCTTGGGCTGCATTGAGCTTATTTTAAAATGAGGCGATATTTGCTTCGAAGCTTTATAGTCCCTTTTCAAACTTTAATAAAATGTGTATCGAACAATTTCGAAGGTATAAATTAAATGATAATGATGATGTAGCTCTAGCTCAGAGTGAATTGTAAACTTCAATTTTTTTTCTGTAGGAAGAAAGAAGGTACCTTCCACACCCAAAATAGACAAGACTGAACAACAGCCGAAAGAAGAAGAACTCGCAAAGCTTGTTGAGGTGATATTTTGCTTTTATTTATTTTTTAATGTTTGTTACGCTAGTAACTGATTACTTTAAAAGATAGGTTTGTTGTGTGTTAGTGTCCGTATTTCCCGTAAGTCGTTTTCAAAAGTAATCACGCATACAAAAAAACAAGCAGAAAGAAATGTATGTTTGATTTCTGACTTTTCATTGTGTGTGTGTGTTTTTCTCTCTCTCTCTCTTTATTTCTTTTTTCTTTTGCAAAATAGTAATTTCTTGCAACAAATTACATTTTTATAATTAGATTTACCCTGCTTGAGATGCTCAAAAATCTTGAAAAGAAAGAATAAAAAATACATGCATTGAATTCGAAAAAATATTTTCTTTTTTGTATGGGTGGCTTTATTTAATTTGAAATTTTGTGAAAATTAATGTAATTTTTAAAAAAAAAAATTGTTTAAATTGTTTGTTTATTCACGTTTAAAAAATTTATCTTAGTGTTTCTTTAAAACATGTCTTTATTTTTTATTACTTCATTTCTACGAAATTAAGGTATGGCAAATACAGACGCAAACTCATAGTGTTTATACGGTTCCGTTAAATCGGTCAGTATGAATTCAAGTCCTGATGATTAATCTCCTTCTTTTGTGGCCACGGTAGCTTAGTAGTCATGGTCACAGACTCATATTAGGTGTTTTCGAGTCGTGAGTTCGACTCGTGGTGCCTCAAAAAACTCACTGAGTAGAAGGTCCCATAAAAGTTAAATCTGGCTAGAATTAGTCTTCACGTTGGTAAGGTATAAAGGTTTGGCTCCATCGTCATCGTCACGTGACCACAGCTGAAAATTGTGAGGTCTTCCCCCAATAGCTGTCGTGTAGCTTCAAAGTGTGACATTAATATACAATTTACCCGGAACATCCGTCTCGCAGACGGGGATGATTTGCTTTGATGCATATAGATAACACAGTGGCGTGATTTTTGGGGTGGGCTGCCTTGACATCTTCAGTTGGACTCTACCCAGTGAGAGGATCACATGGTGGGGTACAAGGCGATTTTTTTACAACTCCCGATATGTGAGATTTTTCTCATCTATCACCGTCTATCAGACGGATATTCCTATATTTCGTGTTTGGTATTATTATTTTTAAATACTTTTACTTGAATATAAATAATTTTTAATCATTTTTTATAGAAATACTAGTCCCAATTCTAGTGATAAAAATATTTAGCTGTGCTTGATTTAACCCCGCACAGCTTATTTGAGCCATGTTCAATTTCATGAGCTATAAGGACATTTAAAACAGTCCTTAAGGTAACAAAATTCAAAAATAATTTATGTATCTGTCTGTCAGACGGATGTTCATCAGTGCGGCAAAAAAATTGATGTTCCGGCCAGAGGGTTAATAAATCATGACATTGACTTATTTCTGAGAATTTGCATATGAAAGCCAATCAGAAATCCAAAGTCAGAACACGTAAACACACACACACAAAGAAAGAATGAAAGAAACAATAGATAGATATTTTTTTTTCGAAGAAGGTTAAATGAGAATTGGAGAATGTTAACTGCTGTTAGAATTTATTATGCGACCCCAGGGTGTTCACCCTCAAAACTGGGGTTGAACGGAGCCAAAAAGCATGATGCCTAAAACTACGGTTAATAACAGACATAGTCTAACATAGGGATAGCGATCCGAGATCGATTAATCAAAAAATCGATTTCTCGGGCCAAAAAAATCGATTTTTAAATCGATATGTAGCCCTGAATCGATTCAGAGAATAGATATTTCATCCTAGAAAATCGACATTCGATTTTTTTCTGTTTTGGTAAAACCATAAAATGGGTAAAAACGAAGGATTTAAGGCATATTTGGTAAAAACGAAGAGTTTAAACACTATTAATCGCAGGCAGTTGTGCACCTGAAGTATGATCATATACTAACAAAAAAAATTCTATTTATTACCACGTTCACACAACAGCCATGATGTATATGAGTATTGTGGGATCATCTGTTCCTTGTGAGCGCCTTTTTTGATTGCCGGCAACATCACAAGCGATGAGAGGAACCGTTTGGATCCCAGTAGACTTGACAGACTTATTTTTAAAAGCTTAGATATTAAGCATTGAGAACTACAAGCTATATATTATCCATTTCCAAACTTTTTAATGTAACAAATACATTTAGAAAATAAATGTCTTTTTTATACCTGATACTCTTTGATATGGTAATAAAAATAATTACAACAGTCTAATTCCCTGAACTAAAAAATTCCCTGATTTTACTGATAAGAGATCGTTTATATATTATGGTATCATTCTTGTTTTTCAAAAAATGGATTTATATTTACATTGTAAATCCAGACTTAAAAAAATCAATTTTTTAGAAATCGATCTTTTAGACCTCGATTTTTTTATGAATCGATTAGTCAGGTTACGATTTGAATCGATTAAAAATCGATCTTTTTTCGGAAAGAATCGCCATTCCTAATCCAAGACGCCGTCGGTGGGTGGCATTAAAAACAACACATCAACAGAATTTGTTGTTATAGATTATGCTTCATATTCCATAACAATCACGAAATTGTATTTTTCTAAAATTCCAAATAAGGAGAGAAATATAAATACAGATTTCAGACGCCTCAGTAATTGTAAGTTAAATAAGGTACTGATTAGGGTATCTCAAACAAAAAATATGTTTATAAAAAGATATCTTCTTACTCTTTCAGAAATTCTTCCTTTGTTTCTTTGGAAAAAAAGTTCAGAAGTAGTTTCTAAGAATGAAGTGAGAATTCGCTAATTACTGTTAATTGACAACTTCTTTGTTCCAACATTCGAAGTCAAGGATTTTACAATTGTTAAAAGGAGAAAATAATGTTGAATGGATGTAATTATATTTTCCGCCATCAACCCTTTTTGTTCTGTCCACTATCCAGGAAAGGAATATTGACCTTTTCTGTTAAATTGCCCTTTTTTAATGTCGTATGAGATCCATAATATAAAAGGAAATAAAACTCAAATTTGAACATAAATCATTGTTTTATAGTTACTTATAAAATATATTGTAAGTAGTATTATGAAACATTTTAAAAGATGTTTCAAAATATTAAATATTTTACATTAAAGTCCATTTTAGGATATTTTTCAAAAAATTATTTTTCATTATCTGTAAATGAAGTAATATATAATTCAGATAAATTTAATGTAATTTAATATAATATATGTATTGATTTTTATTTCTAACTTATTTAAGATTGTGGGTCACTAATATAACAGCTCATATCTGAATGCAATAGTCTCTTTTCGAATATACAGGAGGAATTGTATATATATTTTTATTTAAGAGAATAATCGGTTATATAATAACATGGGAAAAAATAACTTTCTAATGCTTTTAAATTGGCATAAAGATTTTACCCAAATAATGTTATGAGATTTAATCTAGCCTTTCTCTCTCCCTCAGTTTCTCTTTCTCTCTCTCATTCTTTCTCTCTCTCCCACTTTTTCTCTCACTCTCTCTTTCTCTCTCTCTCACTCACTCTTTCTCTTTTTCTCGTTAAAATGAGAACTGATTTTAACAATCTGCAACGTTTCATTTAATGCAGCTGTTAGTACAACTGAAATATTACGCATTAATTTTGAATGTACTTTTCCAGTTTTAGAAACTCATTACACTATTTTTTGCATTAAGCTGCATTAAAAGTATGATGGCACTGCAAAATATGACGTACGTTATTAAGCAGTTCCTCTTTTAAATCTGCTTAGTAGGAAAGATATAGAAACCAGAAAATTCATGCACATGTAAAGTGTTTTTGTAACCGACAAAAAATGAGAACCTATTTTGTGAATACATAATGCTTTTAGACGTTGCTAAGTTACTAAAGAGTACATTTAATTTATGACTATGTAGATGGGGTATATTTAGTTGACTTTTAAAAGAATTTGATAGGATGGAGGGAACCAAAACACTGCATTTTCATTGTTTATCTATGAAAAATAGAATATGGTGGTTGAGGAACCATAGCTTAAGGTTTCGTAAATAGTTAAAAATAATTACTAGCAGCAGAGAAACATCCTGATATTTTCTTATTTTTTTAAAACAAAAGGATTTCCACTCTTTCAACATCATTGGTTTTCTCTAATTCTATGACCAAATCTTCATAAGATACATTGATTGGGGTTTCGTGAAGAAGAAACCAGGCACGTGAATCCCTCTCATATAACATTTGCTGTAGCTAAAAAGTTTAAAATTTTGTCTGTTGTACAATTCTGGGACATACACGGTAATTCGAGGTAGTAAATCGTTTCTTTTTACTATTGTAAAATATAAGCTAGATATAATATTTTCATGCCTAGAAGTTTGGGTTTTAATTTAACTACGACTCAGCCAAAATGTATTTGTAGCCACAACCACTATATATATATAGGCTACCGTAACCTTCAGTTAAACTGAATAAAACTTGTATTACAAATGCAGTCGGACCTCTATATAGCGAAGTAGGGAAATCCCGGAAAAAAGTTCGTTATATGGAAAATTCATTATATAGAGGTTCATCTTTTAACATACTTTTTAAACCACGTAAAACAAATTTTAAATTCATTAACACTGTATTTTAAAAAAAGTAATTGTTCACACCTTTTTTAAAATTAATATATGTTTATTTTATATATTTTACCCAACAAAAAAAAGAAAGAAAAACTGCAAGAAAACAAGAAAAAAGGATGTCGAAGAATTCACCGTATTTTCAATACTAAGAAAATAATTTTATACTCAAATGAATGAGCTTTAAAGAAATTTTATAATTTAAAGCATACAAATAATATTAAACATACATTATTTTATAATTTGAACATGAGACAACTCCACTGAGGGTAAAAGAGGATATCGAAGATGTTTCTAGTGAACTGGGCAATGGGGTTAAAGGTTGCACTTCTTGGATGAAATATTCAGAACTCTATTGCTCTCGGCGAGTTAGGATCTAATAAAATCAGTTCAAAATTTATTACCACCATAAAATGTGTTAAAGAGAGAATAACATTTCAGAAATACTTTAAACATTTTTACATAGAAAATTTCTTCAGAAATACTTTAACAAAAAAGGGAGAACAAAAAATGAATCACAAAAGAAAAAGTTCATTACATAGAAAATGTACTTCGTAATAGAGAGGGTATTTTACGAAGAAAATCATGAAATGTTCAAGGTTCCAGGTAAAAGTTCGCTGTATAGAAAAATTCGCAATATAGAGGTTCGTTACATAGAGGTTCGACTGTATTGGAAACTAGTAACTAATAAGTCAAGGTTTAGGCTGTAAGAATTAATTTCTCAGATAAAAATATTTGGTTAACGTCGCATTTTATAGCAACACAGGGACTATTGGAGTATGACCTCGTAAGTTTGAGCCACGGTCAAGTGACGAGGATGACACCTGAGTTAGTACTCCCTTCTCCTAACATCTGCACCAATGTAAAAACTTTGAGCTTTGACAGATTTAACGTGCATTAGCCCGTCTAATGGTGTGTTTTCAGTGTTATCAGAACTGTAACCTGCAACTTTACAACGCCAGCCGTGAGTTTGTTACCCTGACAACTAGACTACCAAGCCACAAAATACCTGGTTAAACAGATACCGATTAAGATGATGTAAATGATTTATTTAATACTTCCTGTGAATCACACAATATATGATGATTAATTTTCTCCACAATAGTTTTTATATACACATTTACTCACATTTAATAAATAAACACATATTGTAAATACTAATAAATTTGCATTGTATTGACTTATCAATTTCATTATTCATTATTACGATTATAATTATTATAATTTTTATTTTATTTTTATTTATTTATTTATTTATTTATTTTTGTAGTTGAAAGAAAATTTAGGAGAAAATATCCCATCACGTTATTCAGATTCTGAGTTATTGGCTTTTCTTAGAGGTATAAATCTGTTTTTATTCATTTAATGCGTTTCTTTTTAAGAGATTATATACTTTCACATTTCTTAAGAGCTAATTTTATTAATCTTAATTATATTATTACGTTTCAAAATTTTATGAGATATACGTTCCGGAAATTACACTAGATTTTTCAAAATTATATATATTTAATTCGAGTAGAATTTGTCAATAACAAAATATTTGAATGTTCACACACACACACACACACGCACACGCACACGCACACACACAGTTTTATGAATTTTATACACACTTTCATAATGTAACGCAATCGTTTAATTTTGTAATATTTCCGTGAATTGCATTAGAAAGCAAATATAACTTTAATCCGGATTTTTTTTTCACTTTGTTGTAAGCAATCCAAAAGTACTTTAAATTTGGTATCATAAATAGTTTTGAACCACAAATTTAAGGTTTATCTGAAGTAATAGGGAAATATATTATTGCTTTAAGAATGTTTTAAATAAAAATACAATTTGATAAACAAGATATCTAAACAAGTATCAAAATCACAACAAAAATAAGGTATTCTAAAATCATTATTTAGCATATTGCAGAATAAAATATGTTGCAAAAGTAGATAGAAACGTGAGATATTTTCAAAAAAATTTGATTTATTTAGCAATTATACAATGAATTATCTTTTATTTTGGCGTCAACTACTGGTTATATGTTAATTTTTCAAAGTACTTACATAAAAGTAATTAAGAAATGGTACAACCATAATTATTCTAAAAATAAAAAGAAAAAGAAGATTAAAAATTAAGAAAAGGAATATAAAATGAAAAAATAAAAACATACATTTGTAAACTGCCTGTGCTTGATTTTACCATTAACGAACTTGATTTTTTAAAAAACTAACTAAACTGAACTATAATTGTTGGTTAAATTTTCATAACTGGTTTAATCTCTAACACGTGGACAGCATTGAAAAGCGTTTTTATTCATTTTGCGAATTCTCATGTAAGGCTCTATTCCTAATCAGCACTCTTAAACAACGATTTGTCTTGTATACAACAGGTGATGTCAGAATATGGTGTCAGTCTTCATTTTTTTGTTGAGATATAAGATAGATAACGATAAATCACTTCTGTATTGATGTTTGAAACATTTCATCACTGTTTTCCCATTTTTTTTCGTTGAAGCAAGATTTTGATGTCTTCTGAGCCATCAAGAGGAGAATTCTTACTTTAGTCAACGCTCGCGTATGAAAAAGGTATCACCTGACAACTTCTCATAACAGTATTGAAATCATACAACATGTTCGAATATATGTATATATACATATATAAATATATATATATATATTGATATTGAAATATTTATATAATATTTCTGGAGAGTGGTAAAAATAATTGTAAGACGTGGCGAGTAGATTTTATTACTGTAGCGAACCAAAGACAGGGCGTGGCCGGTGGTGTGATTTTCTGTGTTACGTGGAGCGTGGTCGAATACGGTATTATCGGAGAGGCACTCCTGTAAATCATTATTCTTTTTTATTCACATCTGGAAACACATATAGATCCAGTAGGGACGGCATTACACATAAAAAGAAGCAAACATCATGGCACAAACACAGAACGCGTTGCAGCCGGCTAATTACATGACGAAGGAAGGCAGACAAAAGAGAAGAGAGAAAGAGCCGGGATTTCCAGAGACATCGGTTTTTATACCCGACGGTGAAGACCACGTGAAATTTTTGTATTAAGAGCTCTGATTGTTTACAATAGGCGGGAAAGGGATTTATGATGTAATAATATTAGTTGATTACGATTAAGATCAGGGTGTTAGTTTCGAACCAAATAATTAAAATATTATTAAAAAGAGTTAATTAAAAGGATGCTTGGGGGAATTATTACACACACACACACACACACACACACACACACACACACACACACACACACACACACACACACACACACACACACACACACACACACACACACACACACACACACACACACACACACACACACACACACACACACACACACACACACACACACACACATATATATATATATGTATATTGTTAGGAATTTTGTGTAAAATAGTGTAAATAATTTGTATTTGGATGTGTATAATGTCTTTATCTTACTCTAAATTAGATTTAATTTACGTTAAAATTGTAATATTTACAAGCAACGCCGTCTCTTACGTTGTAATGTTGATTCAATGGGAACTTGGTGAAATCTTGGTGATAGAGCCATTGGTGTCATTTTTGGTGATGAAGTTGGCGACTTGGGGATCATGTTGGCGACCATTTGTGGCGAGTTCAGGACCCTCTGGATTATTATAGAAATTAGTAAAGAAATCAACTAATTTCAAGACCTATCAAGCAAGCGGGTCTTTCTCAAATTATCCGTGAGGGATATAAAAGAGAGATGCTCGCCTAAAGTCAATCACTATGGTTTTGACTAGCGATCAGTTAGTAGTGCTTTGATTGTTGAATCGAATAGTGATTACTTCGGCTGTTGAAAGAGAGATTGCTTATAAATAATCTTTTATATACGTGTATCTTAGACACCGATCATTGTGTCCGAGTACTGTTGAAGGTGTAAAAACTTTCTGAGATTTATTCTGCGAATATTGCTGCTGAATCCTGTATTTCAAGAATTGAATATTCGACAATAAATTCTCATCACTCTTAAAGAACTGTCTTGTTTATGACGACTGTTTTGCATAAGAGCCTTAAGCCCCGGATCTAAGTAACAATATATGAGCCACTTATTTTGAGTGGCCTAACTTCATTTTTCTATTTTTTTCGGTCACCATGGTTACGGGTACAACTTCATGTTATTTATCCGTAAAGCATTTCAGGTTGCTTATATTTCGAGCAAATACTATAATTTCTTGACACATTATTTTTCCTATACGTATATTTTTGAATTCATTGAAACGCAAACCCTTAAATATCTCGATTTGAAGATAAACTTTGGCCACTTTCAAAATAAACGGCTGATATATATATACACCCAAATCTTTTTTACACTGACTCTTTTTTTACACTATTTTGAAATAATTTATTATTAATTATCTAGCACATAATTTATTCTAGAACAAATTTTTTAAAAGAAATTCAGGCCCTTTGGGTGAGGAAGATTTGAACGATTTTATGACAGTATATGACAATAAAGAAGTCGAAGGTAAATTTTTTTTATTCAGCTATTAAGAGCTGATTTAGTTCGCGAGGGCTTCAAATTTTCTACAAGTATGGAAAACTTTCAACTTGAGAAACAAAAAAGACACCAGCTAATAAGACTTTGTAACAAAATAAATAAATAAATAAATAAAAAATAAAAAAAAGCCGTAAATAGCAAACAAATTCTTATTTTGAATCAAAGACGACAGTTGTGCTAGATAAATCTGTCACATCTACAGATGATAGCGGTTTTAATCCAGTTCGTAATAAAAGTGCACGCTTGTTATCAAGTAGCGATGAATATTGTTGTTAGTTTTTTTTTATTCCTAGTTTCAATTTGAGTTTGTATAGTCGTATGTACTTTTATGCATTTTTTCTTAATACTAATTAAAAAATTTTTTTGAAACAAAACTGAATCGTTTTTTAAATATGTAACACGGATTTCATTATTACTTTTTTTGCATGGTTTCTCAGGAAAATATTTAAGGATTTTTCATCTTACACGATTTTTTAAAATTGTGGAATGTATCCCTAAGTTTACCATATGCTGCATGTATTTTTTACAGGATTTTTTGCACGGTATTCTGAGGAACGAATCCACCGTGTAAAAAAAGGGTTTATTGTGTATAGATATATATAGTTATAATAACAAATAAAAGAAATGACGGATAGATTATATATCTTACTAATCAGAGGATGCTTCATTATGAAATCGAGAACAAAGAACTAAAAATTAATGTATGAAAAGAAGTAAATTGACCAAAAAGAAAAACTACAATGTTTTCTAAAGTTGCCTCTGACTTAGGGCAGTGAAGTAGGGTTAAGCTTGCCTTATAGGATCTTAATCTTCCTTTTCAGCAGAAAATTTGCACAAGATAATGCATGAAAAATTGGATAATAAAAATGATTGAAAAACAATTAGACCAGAAATTTTCATGTGTAGATGACAAACAGTGAGCTATTATATAATTAAACTAATATTATTGAACATTATATAAATGGGGGAAAATCAAAATAGTTGATATATATAAATATAAATCTTTATGCAGTGATTAAGAAATAGTTCCTCCATGACTAACAAGGCAGCAAAGTCTTGGTTCAAAGAAAATCAGCTGGAAAAGCAACAGTAAAACGTTTCGTAAAATCAATACAGGTGTAATAGATATATCATTATTTGTCTTATCTCTCTATAATAAAGTGCAATCTGACACCATATTGTGACAGCACCTGCTGCGTACAAGACAACTTGTCATTTAACATTACTGATAAGAAAGGAAGTCTGCATCAGAATTTACACAGTGATTAAAAGTACTGTTTAATGCTGCTCACGTCAAGGAAATCTTGTTACGAAAGGTTAACTAACAGAGTTGAAAATAGGTTGTTTTATATAAATTTCGAGTTAGGTTCGAGTTTGAAATTTTTTGAACGTTTAAAAAATGTAAGAACACTGAAAAAATAGAACAAAACTGTTTTTAATAGTTAAGTAAAAAAGTTGCTAACTGTGCAGTTTTTTTTGAGTGGTTTAAAAGTATGTAAATATATTTATTAACGTAAAAAAATGTTGGGGTATTTCTTAGGATGACTGACTACATTTGGAACTGTGATTTTTAAAAAGCGTATAAATGAATTATTTTTTCGATATTTAGTGTCAGTTAAAAATTAAAATATACATATAATTTTGTTTAAAAAATTATTTAATTGCAACTTTTTGGCAAAAAAAAGGAAAAAATGAATGAAGAATGACATGTTTTCAAAACATTCTTTTATGAAAAATATATCTATAATAATGCTTTGCTTATATAGCTAGGACTTCTTCACAGAGTCTGAACTAGGAATTTTGAAATATTCATGTCATATATTTTCTGACTTACTATCAATTGAAAAAATAACCCATGTTTTTTTTAATAAAAATTTCTTTTTTCCCGGTGCATTAAAAATAAATAAATTCATTTTTTAATTATTTATTACAAAATTCTTGACTCAGGCTATGTAAAGAAGTCTTAGACATACATAGGCAAAATATTATTATAGAAGCATTTTTCATAAAAAGATAATGTTTTGAAAGTACATCATTTTTTTACTAAAAGAATGCATTTAAATAGTTTTCTTCAAGTATAATAATACTCTTAAGCAAATTATTATATGTATTTTCTAATACAAGTGACACTAAATATAAAAAAATATTCATTTATATTCTTTCGCAAAATCACGGTTCCGAACGTATTCACTTTAAAAAACTCAAATTGAATGTTCCTAAAAATGAAAGCCCTTAAAATAATTTTTTGTTATTATTTTAACAAATATCAATACTTATGTTACTAAAAAAATATATCTGCAAATTTAAATAAAATGAAATTAGGTATTTTGCTAGTTCCTTGTATATTGCGGGTATAATTATTAATTATACACACGATATATAGTATAAATATTAATTACACTATATTAATTATACTAAGTATATTAATTATACTAAGTGTATTAATTTACTAAATATATTAATTATACTAAGTATATTAATTATACTAAGTATATTATTAATTAATTAATTAAGGAGTATAATTATTAATTATACTCCTTATGAAAATAATTTAAACCAAATACACACTTATTTGTGAAACAATTTACTCGTATTAGCCATCAATAAAATTTCATTTATTACATGATATAGCTATGTGTATATATGTGAAATAGTATTGATACATTTTTACCATAAATAATTGATATAATAACGTTTTAGCTTAATATAAGCAATTTCTTGTGAGATTATTACTTTGATTATTTTATATATTTTGAAGAAGCAAAATTAAGTCGTTAATTTGTAAATTTTATTCATTACAGCTCGATCTTTGAATGTAAAAGAAGCCGAAAAACTCATGGTTGTGGTAAGAGTTTAACTTTGCATGTATAGAAATAACTGAAAATACATATGTAGAGTTTATGCCATAAATACGGAAACATATTTTGCTGACATCACTGTAGAAGAAATTTTAAAACATTATTTACATATTTTAGTTTCAATTAATCGCAGTCGAATCCCGATTTAACGAATTCATCAGAATCGAACATTTCATTCGTTAATTCAGGGTAATTCGTAATATAGAGTTCCAAATAAATGCAAATCTTTTGCACTTTTTGGAAATTCTCTATAACTACTATACAAACAATATCCACGGTTAAAAGTTACAAACTTTTTATTCCGCAGTTAAAAATATTATTAGAGGACCCTATAAAAGCATCAATTAATTGTAAATTTTAAAATACTAACTAATAGATGCTTGACCATTTTTTTTATTCCTGACTCGAAAGAATTCGTTTTTATATACAGATAAGAAAATATACTGCGTCATTCACATTGTGTTGCATGAGGTAAGTTTCACAGTTTTCAAACAATGTTATGCATTAGTAAATGCAACAGTTTTCAAGGAGTTTCAGAATGCAATGTCCTATTATGTTCAAAATTCTCGCGACAGGTTACATTCATGACTCATCTGCATCTGTAATGTATAATAATGGGCTGCACCCTTTCCCGTCGAAACTTGCTCTGCATCAAGAAAAAAATATTCTTCTGTTTTGGACAAACGTTATTTTTTTTCTTGTACAAACTAATAAAAAATGTTCGGCTGTTAGAATAATTCTTTAGTTCGGGGCTTATTATTCGTTAAATAGAGGTTTTTTACCTTCATTTTAATCTGAGGAAAATGAAAATCCGTTTGGTAAATCGGAATCCGATTGTATTTTAATTTATCAATCTCACAGACTTGTTAGGTATTTCAATAAACAATTTAAACTAACAATCTCCCATTGCACAATTCTACGCAATTAGTATCAATAATTGCTATGCCGTTTTTTTAAAAAAAGAGAATAATTTGAAAAAAAGCACAAACATTAATTTTCCTTTTTTATATATATAATGATGTTTTAAAAATGATTATCTTGTTACTAATGAGCAGTTTGTTTTCAAGAAACTGGGATTATTTAACAAAATAAGTAAATGCCCCAGGATCTCTGTATTGCTTATGCTCACATGCACATTGCGATTTTATTCAATTATCACAATTTAAAACCTTCAAAGTAATGTTCTACAACAAGGCTTATCTCTTTTTATTTTAAACACATTCCATTTTCCACGATCATTAACATACAAATCTAATTTCAAACCGGTAATAACGGGAGAAAGAGTTTTTTGAATAATTTTCCTCATGTGAAAGCATTCTGAAGGTGAAGAGTTTATATTACTGTTTGTGTGTGTGTGTAATATAACAGGCTGTATGTAAATACTGACGCGTAATTCATTGATATTCATTTATCGAATTACTCGTAGCCAATTCATTGATAAATGCCTTTGGAAATTATGTTTAACGTTTTTTACTTTCATTAACCTTGTTACTCAATGATCAAAGTGGAGTAATTAAAATACTTCCCCTTTTTGAGTTTTGAATGCGATAATTATAGCTTTAACGAATTTTCTGCAACTGCTATACCTTGTATGTAAGATATTAATGATGAAATTTATTTCCGTTTATGATGATTTTATTAACATTAGGTAACCAAGAAAGTTTTGTCTTTTTGAACTGAAATAAGTAATATATAAAAAAATTTAGTCAATTCCTACTTAGATCAACAAAAAAAAATAATTTTGTGTGTTTTAGTTACTTTTTATTATATATTAACAATTAGTATGAATTTGTATATACATATGACAGAATTACAACATTAAGGGGCAATTAATTTTTATTAATTATCATTAAAGTATCGTATTGTCATCCAAAACAATCGAGTACATAAAATTTCAGTTCAGCTGAATGATTCGAAACGTGAGGAAAAAAATCGTTTTAAGTTTTGACCCAAGTCGCTAAAAATGAAGCCAACGTGGCTGTATCTGTAGTTCTTTAAATTATTAGTTTCAGTCAATTGATTTTAATTAAATTATCGTATTGTCACCCAAAACAATAGTGTATAGAAAATTTCAGCTCAAATGAGCGTTTTAAAATATGATAAAAGAACATTTTCAAGTTTTGAGACAAGCTGCTGAAAGGGTCGCTAAGTCGCCAAAAAGGATGCCAACGTAGCTGCATTTATAATTCTTTGAATAATTAGTTTTAATTAATTAATTTTTATTAATTATAGTTAAATTACTGTATTGTCATCCAAAACAATCGTGCATATAAAATTTCAGCTCAATTGAGCGCTTTAAAATGTATTTTATTAACGATTGAAAATTTGAGCAAGATAAATATATAAATACGTAGAGAGTATGAACTAATAGTGTATAAAAGAAATCTCTCATTTATCCATTTTTTATATAAAAATTATTTTATTTTTCAAAATATCCGCCCTCTCTCGTATTAAGCAACTCTTTCCAAGACAGGAACTAATTTCTCAATTCCCTTTTTACAAAACTATCTGATTTTTTTTTTCAACTAAAAATGTCTCCACGCTTCTTTTTTTTTTAAATTCTTGCTCATTATTGAATTGTTCACTACGCATATGATAGTTCAAAGATAAAAAAGAATGATAATTCAATCAAGGTATGTTTGTAGAATAAGGAAGAAGGATGAACCCCCGATCCCCAAATGCATAATTTTTACTCTACACGTAATACCAACTGCAACGTGTACCCGTATGTTACTCCTGATGGGACGCTATTTTAAACTTATTTAATTTCTAAAACTTTCAACCCAGATTCCTAATTTCACATCGCATCATGACAATTAATTAAGTTAACTAATTCTAAAATTAAAACCCTCATCTCATACTAAATCATACACTGATCGTATAGTTCTTAAACATTATTAAATTTATTTTAAGCACAAGTATATGGAAATTTACTTCACTACAAGAAGATTAAAATTTAACTTAGCTTGAGAGAGGGAAAGTGCAAGGGATGGACGTGGTTGATGCCCGGAGTCTCCGGAGTATTTTCGTGATTGTCTGCAGCTCTGGAATAGGCTCTCTCTCTCTCTCTGTGTGTGTAAAATCGGGGTGCGTCCCGTTTTATTTTACGACTTTTCACACAAAAATCCTAGAGCGGACTCTTTGTCTTGTCCACTTTAATTGTCTCTGATTGGTCCAGAGGCCAGCTCAGTGTTACACCACCTCACAATTTATGGGTTTAGTGAACTTTCTTAACGCGGGAATCTTTCTTGACGCACCCCACCAAAAAGGAATTTAACCACATCCGGTCCGGGGACTCGTAAACAAATTCTAAGTTATCTCAGGGGCTAATTCTAAATTAGGAAGTTCTGGCCTCCCATCACTCCCATTTATTTAAAATGTTTTTCTCTTTCCTATTTTAAGTAAATACCATATTGTTTCGTCACTTACGTTGAACATTTATGCAAACTGTTGACACTTTATTTTGGAATTAATTCCGATCATTGTCTCCATCTCGTCGAGATTTTGTTTGGAGGATCTGCATAACTTGGAGAACACTTCCAGGGACTCAGCTCCGGCAGAATGTCTTTAAAATCCTCCTTTACTGAGTCCTTACTTACCTCCTTTACGGAGTACTGTTTTTACTCCAAATTCTGCATAATATTTTCTTCCACAGTTTTTGAAGCGTTAGTCCCATGTTTAGATTTATAGGTCAAGCCCATTTGTTTTACATTATGCTTCATAAACATTCGTAAGGGTTAGAGCAGCGCTTCTCAAGCTTTCAATAATCACGACACAATATCCAATCATAATTTTCATCGCGCCCCCCTCCTGCATACAATAACAACGTATTGAATTCAATAACACTATACTAAAGCTAACATTCGACTTTAAGCTCTTGTGCCTCACCGACGTATATAAACGTCTCGCTCAGCCAAAGCATTAATTTTATGGACGTATATATACTTCTTTCCTAAGTGCGATCCTTTTCTGTGCCCTGCTCTCTATAAAATTATCTCGAATGCTTTGAAATGCAATAAAATCACCTCCAGAGTGTTTGCGAAAGATTAAATTATTTCAGATGATTTACTTGTTTATTCCTCTTTTCTCTACCCCCTCCCAAATCTCCAAATACGCTCGCCTACATGTTAAACGGTGGCATCGGGGAAATCGCGTAATTTTTAATCCTCATTTGAGGGATTAATTATAAACCGTACAAATTATCAAGATAAGTGTTAATTTATGCATATAAGTTTATATATGAGAAGCCCATGGGGTCACTGGTACTTAATAAACTTGTTCTTTACTTAGAATTGTTCAGTTAATTGTAAAATACATTGCACGTTACTCATATATTTTTAAGTGTCTTATCTCAGTGTAAATGTATATTTAATTTTTTTATTATGTCAGAATGTATTTTGTTTGTTTAATTTTAGTAAATTAATAATTTTTTTAAATCATCCTTTGTTTTTGACTTTTCAGTATACTCGCGCCCCCCTCGTAGGGTTATCACGCCCCCCAAGGGGGCGCACCCCACAGTTTGAGAAACACTGGGTTAGAGTTATATTTTAAACTAAAATATCTGACTACGTGCTCGGAACCACTATTTTTTTGCGAAAACGTATAAATGAATACTTTTTTTTGACATTTAGTGTCACTTGAATTAGTGAATACAGATATAAAAGTCTTTTAAAAATTTTAAAATAATGAAAAAATCATTTTTAAATGCAACTTTTTGGCTAAAAATGAAGAACGAATTACTTATTTTCAAAACATTCCCCTTTTATGTAAAGCACTTCTACAATAATAATATTTTGCTTATATATAGCTACAAATTTCATACAGAACCCAAACTAGGATTTTTCAAATTTATAATTTAAAAACGGATTAATTCCTATTGTAATAAATCAGAGTAGAAAAAATTTATCAAGAAAAATACGCTGGTTATTCTTTTAGTTGATTGTAACTCTGAAAATAATGTGAATTTTCCATATTCCTAATTCAGGCACTAAATAGAATCCCTAGAAACACAAAGGCAAAATATTATTATTATGGATCCATTTTTTAATTACTACAATTAGTTACCGTATATTAGTTACCGTATATATATATATATATATATATATCTTGTTCAAATTTTCAGTCGTTAATAAAATACTTTCTGTTTATGCCTTCAAGTTCAAAAACATTTTTCAAAACTTGTAGTGGATGACACTTGATGTAAATACAATTGTTTCAAATATTAATTCATCAATTAAATTTTATTTTTTAATTTTAAATTTATTCTGCTTTATTTCTGACGAAGTTACAACTAAGTTCAACAGATAATGCCTCTCAAGTTCACATATATTTTTTAAAACTTGTACTGGATGATCCGATTTTAATACAGTTCTTTTCAAATATTGATTTATTAAATAAATTTAATTAATAAAATAAAATTTTTCTTTGTTGATCTAAGTAGGAATTAACTTTAATACTTTTTTTATATTACATGTTCATAAAAGGAGAATGTTTTGAAAATATAGTATTTTTTAAATTTTTTTGTACCCAAAACTTGCATTTAAATTATTTTTTTCCTTTTAATAATATTCTTAGATCAATTTTATATGTTCTAATTCAAAAGTGGCATTAAAAATATCAAAAAATTAGTCATTTACATGCTTGCTTTCTAAAATCCTGGTTACAAATGTAATCAGTCACCCGAAAGTGAAATAGTGGTTCAGCAGATTCAGTTAATAATTGAAGTAAACACACACACATATTCGTATAATGGAAAAACAATTATGATAATTTTATCCTATAACAAGTAAAAAAAATTTTCGAAAGCGTCTTATATTTCAAAACTGACAAGACTTTCCTGGTTATTTAATATTAATAATTTAATTAACGTCATGCTTATGTTTTGATATTTATATATGGGTATCATTTTTCAGTTTTCTTCTTTCTATTCATTTTAAAATTAGTGACATACGACTCAATGTGAGCCATTTTTAGTAAAAAAAAAGTGAAATATGAGGATTATTTTGTGTTTTTCAGATTCTTTTGGTAAATTACATGAAAAAAAATGCTGAAATTATACAGATTATTTTAAAGTATCCGACTAATTGCGACAACTTTTTTTTAAGAAAATGGAGATATGGGAATTTTTTTGTGGTTTTTAGATTTATTTAGTATATTTTAAGAAAAATATGCTAAAAATTAGAAAAGAAAAATATGGATAAAAATTGACAAAAAATTACATAAACGGGTCCCATTTTGTACAAAACAATAATGAACAAATTTTCAATGTTTCAATTTTTATGAGTTGCTTTGCTATTCCTTTTTGAAATGCCCTTCAGGATAAGAGATAATTTAATTTTACAAAAACTAGAGCACACTTTCTCTCTCTCTCTGTCTTTCTCTTTATCTTAGTTATATAAAACTGCTTTAAAAATGGATTATATTCGCATAAAGAACTGTAAATTTTGTAATAAAACAGTGATTGATAAAACTGAAGGTTAAAACACTTCTAATATTATACAGAGCATACACAAAACAATTTCAGTTAATTATTTTCAAAACTTTTTGGGCAATTGCTGTCTCAGTTTGAACATTTAAAAAACACACATTTCGAGTAAAACGCATTTTAAAGTATGCCATATCTTGCTTAGAGTAATGGTATCTGCTTTTACTAAAACAATTTTAGTTTTTGTTTTAGTGAATGGAAACTAATAAACTTTGTATTTTTATAAAGCTAATAAGATGACCTATATAAAATAAAGTCATAAAAATGTCAATTTTTGTAAAAATTTACAATTTTAGGGTAGTCGGATATCATAAATTACAAAATGGAGAATACTAAAAATTTACATAAAATGCAAATTTTATGAACGAGTTTTTAGTTTGTGTTATCGTTTATAAGCTATTTTACTATTATTTATGAAATGATTTTAAAGGTTAGAGATATTTAGATATTTACAAAAAATTGAATTGTTTCTCTGAGTGTCTATATGAAATTGCTTTGTATAAGTTGTGTAGAATTTGTAGTACTGCAATGAGTTTTGAAAACATAAATCTGAGCAATTATTACATTACACAAAACATGTACAAAAAATTTCAATTGGTTATCTTCATTACTTTTTCACAGCAATTCCAAAACCCGCTTAAAATTGAGAAAAAATCACATTTTGTGTAAAACGCGTTTTATAAAGTCGATAATTATATGATAAAATTTTTATCCAATCGTACGTACTAAAACAAGCTTAATTTTTGTACTAGAAAGCCGAAAATAAAAAAAAATTGGTATTTTTATAAAGCTAATAAATTGGCCCCTACACAGCAAACCCACAAAACATTTTTGTCATATTTTGACATTGATATTAAGTTTGTTGGATACCTTAAATATATCAAGTTTATTCAACTAAAATATTATGATTTTTAACAATTATTACAATGCATTTTAGAAACGAAATGAATATGCCTCGAGTTTTTTTTTTGCTAAAACGTAGCAGCCTTCTAAGCAAATTTGCATTTAAAAAAAAATATTAAATAATCCCGCATTTTAACCACAATTCTTAAGTCCAAACTACGTCACAAAGCACACGAATTATTGTTCTAGAAGTCTAAATTCTGTTAAATTGAATTGAAATATATTGTTTGTGGGATGAAAGAGAGGAATAGCTTCAGGTAATGTCATATCATCTTACCACTGATAATTAATTGTTTCTTATTTTTCTTAATTGAAACAGGAGAGCTATTTATAAAAAAAAAGTTAGAAGGAACTGTGAAAACCTTTCCCTAACACGTCATTCCATTAAAAACATGTTCCAATGATTGTGGTTTTATATATTTATTCTAAATGATATTTTTGAACGCATGGATTTTTCCTTTATAAAACATTAATTATCAAGGGAGAGAATGAAAAGTAACAGTTTAATTGCCCTCTTCGGTCATTGCGAAAAAATTGTTTATCTATGAAAAAGGGAAAATGAATGTATATTCATTGGCATTTTAATAAGCACTTCAGACAATTAAGGAAACTTTAAATGATATGAGGGCAGTGACAAAAGTTCTTTTTTTATCTAGACATTTTTGTGTATGGAGAATTTAATTTTTTTATTCTAGAAAAATTTGATTTAATAATGAGGATTTATTTTTGATTTAAGTCATGAAAATACAAGAATTAATTTCAATCACTTTCTTTCTTAGGGGGTAATTTTTTTCAGAACATTCAACAAATAATCAAGGAACGAACGATTGCAAAATAAGTTATTTTAATTTGATATTTCAAATTTCTTTTCAATCCTCTTTTTACACTACTGAAATTAAAGTTATTTGTATCATTCATTTAGAGCAACAGTTGAATATTCATGATACTATGTTTATAGGTGGCAGTGGCGCTAAAAGGGTGGGGTTTAGGGGCTCAACCCATCATAGACCAACAGATTTTTGATTTTTAACAGAAAGATTACTTACTCCTTGGGGATTTTGTCTAAGTGTTTTTTAGTATATAAAACTCCCCTCCTTCTTCATAAAAACCACGGATAGGCGGCAGTGTTCCAATTGTTGGATAGTGTCTTTAGTCCTAATGCCGTAAGAAATCCATTGTGCAAAAACATTTGGGGGCGGGGATATTAAAGTAGAATGGGGCTCAAATCTCTCCGGGATGTAAGAGAACGGTGTACCCACTAAAGCGACATCTCGTCATTTTTTCAAAGTTTTAAAGTTCTTAGCCTGAATAACTTCGAGAATTAACTAAACGTATGATGTACTCAGTGCGTTGTAACTAAATGTTTCTGCGTATATGTACTCAGAAATATATTAGAGTTTTAATCTCAAAATTTCAATTCATTCTTAGTTTTCATCCCGTATAGACGTAACAAATGCAAATAAATAATATTTTTGGTGAATTGCATATGCTATATAATGTACATAACAATAGAGTTTTAGATAATTGAGCATAGTTTATAATCATAAAAATGCTAAACATGGCTAAAAACTCTTGTTTTAAAAATTAAATTTATTTTTTTAAAAAAAAATTATCCTAAATTTCTTTTTAGGATTTCAATTTGAGGCGCTTCTTACAAATGGACGAGTTTCTTCAAAATCCAGAAACGCCCCAAATAACTGTAAGTTATTAATTTTCTTGTTTATTAAATTTATAAAACTTACACCAAGGTTTTTTATTAATATCCTTTATTCGAAAAAAACCCCTTTTTACTCGAGGTTTATCATATATGTGAATATTATTAAGACATTTTTTTTCCAGTTTTATCTTGTAAAAATTTCACTTATAATTTTAAATTAAATTAATTAATAATTAAATTATTTTTTCTTCGTATGGTTACAGTGAATATTCTTGAGAATATTTCATTGTTCACAATTTGTTCACCATTCATCTAGGAAAACGTTTAAAAAGTTACTATTTCTTGTATTGTATGAGGTAGTGGTCTAAATAAAATTTCAATTAATTTCACTAAAAAAACCTTAAGATATGTTTTTGTTAATTAGATAATTGAATATTTATAAAATTATGAAACTTAATTGAAAACTATAGTTGAAATTAAAAAAATTATTAGAAGATAAGCTCTATTTTATTTGATGTTATATTTAAAAAATTCACGTGTAATGATGATAGTCTAATCCAAACACGCAAATTATATAGTGAATTTCTCCATTTCACTGCCCTCGCTGTCACAAAATGTCGGAAGAAATTTGTAATTGTATTGGAAAGAAAGTTTTACAAAATAAAATACATTAGATATACTATTTAAATATAGGGGTAAATTCGATTATAGAAATTCCTCGAATAATGTATAATTTTTGTCAAGGCTTTCCATCGTGCTATTTACCACATCAAAATTATATTAAAGATTATTAATACTTGTTTAAGTAAACAATTTTAAATTGGGTTTTTTTAGCTCAATTTCTTGTTATTGTAATTATTCGTTTAAAAGAAAAACAGACTTAAAAAGTGAATCAAATCCTTTTGAACAGGTATGAAATGAAATTTTATAACTTTATAGTCTTAATGTTTATAAAAATCATTTACATGGTGAAAAATAATGCATCATTTATTTTTAGTTAAATAAGAAATACACCGTTTCTGGTATAATTGGCTTCGATAAAGACGGCTATTTGGTTCGAGTAGTCAATGTAGGGCATAGCGATATCAAGGGTAAGTTTAACATTTAATTTGGTAATTTAACGTAAATCATCTAATATATTTTTAATATATAATGTAACTCTTAAAATTCTACTATAATAAATATAATTTATGCATAAAATTGTTATATTTTAGATGATTTCAGTCATTTCAATTATAAACATTTATTTCAATTATAAACATTTATTTCAATTATAAACATTTATTTCAATTATAAACATTTATTTCAATTATAACATTACACAAACTGACAAACAGTTTACTATCTAATATAATTTTAATATATCATAATGTAACTCTTAAAATTCTGCAATAATAAATATAATTTACATATATAATTATTAAATTTTAGATATATACTTTTGGTCAATTCAATTATAAACTTTTATTTACAAACTGTTTATTACTTTAGGATTCATAAACGTCTTATCTACAATGGAAAACTTCAAATTATTTTTGTGGTTTTTGGAAAATGATCGTAAACTACAAGAAGCAGAAAACAGGAAGGTAAATACAAATAGTGTTTATATAATGGTTAATTTATTCCAGAATGGGTTCTACACCTTGATGATTCTTTCATAATTTGTTAAAAAATTTGTTTCAGTTTATACAACTTACTAATTCTTGAATGCACCCAGAAAATTTATTACTTTAGATGAAACGTAAAAAAAGAAAGCTTTTACAATCTTTAACAATACTTGAAATTGAGTTTTAATGTGTGTTTTGAATATGTCAACTTTTGTGATAAGAGCATCATAAAAACTAACGTCTAATTCCATTAAGTATGATGGAGTAATCACATAAAAACAAGAAAAAACTACTCAAATCCCAACATACTTAAGTAATCAAATTGTAAAAAAATATTTTGAAGAATCTTTAATAGGTTGAATTGTAAAACAATGCAAAAAATATATATATAAGTAATATGAAAAAAAATTTAAGTCAATTCCTACTTAGATCAACAAAGAAAAATTTTATTTCAGCTACTTTTTATTAAATAGTTACAATTAATATAAGTAAGTATATACATAGGACAGAATCACAGCATTAAGTGGTAATTAATTTTTATTAATTATCATTAAAGTATCGTATTGCCATCCAAAACAATCGCGTATTATAAAATTTCAGTTCAACTGAATGCTTTAAAACGTGGAAAAAATCCTTTTCAAGCTTTGACACAAGTCACCAAAATGGTCTCTAAGTCACCAAAAATGATGCCTACGTGGCCGTATTTGTAATTCTTTAAATAATTAGTTTTAATCAATTAGTTTTTATTAATTATAAATAAATTATTGTATTGTCATCCAAAATAATCATGTTTTTAAAATTTCAGCTCAATTGAGCCCTTTAAAATGTATTTTATTAACGATTGAAAATTCCACCAAGAGAAGTAAATAAATAAATAGAGAGTGTGAGCTAATAGTAGGAATTGAAAAAATTTATAAATTATCTGTTGTGATATATCTGATATATCTGAAACATAGTTGAACACATAAACTAGTATCACATTCCATGCATTGATAACGAGATTCACGGCGAATATTTTTCCTTGCACAAACAACACACTTTCGCTTTTTTCGAGTGAGCTTATAGTAGGAATTGAAAAAAAATAATGTACAATATTTTTTAGTATTACTTCTTCTGTAACGGAGTATAGAAGTTCGTGAATAGAAATCTTAAAGTGAAAAATTTTAAGTAATTTGTTAATATATTAGAGTAATTTATCTATAAAAAAATTATCAATGTGTTTATTTAATCACATTACAAAAGGTTTCATTCATTAAGCTACTTTCACTTTCATACTATTTAATCATAAGGGATTATTGTTGAATACAACTTAAAACCACAAAAGCTCACAAACAAACCAGATAGAATATACAAGTTAAATTAATTTATAACAGAAAATAAATGCAAGGTATCAAAAACTATTTCATTGTAAAATGAAAACAATAAACAAAGGAATATGATATTAGGAAGAGTTTAGTTTTTGTAAAAGTAATTAATCTTTCAATTTTTGCCGATTTCTTTTTTTTTTGGGGGGGTAATAACTGTCTAGAAGGAACGGGATTTACACAAAGTTCGTTTGCTTTGATGGCACATGTCTTAAATTCTTTTTAATTTTAAAAATCTAGATCCATATTTCACTCCAATACATAAACGATGAAGTCTTATATTTCTAGATATGTTTATAATTTATACCTTTTTCAACGAAAAAAGTTATTTTTTAAATTACGTAGCTGAATTGGTACGAAAGGAAAAATTGAAAGCTATCTTTCTTTGCCTGTATAGATGCATGCTAAAAGGAGAAAAACTGTGATGTATACATATATACAAAACTTTTTAATATTTAAGAAAACACATAAATTTGATTCAAAGTACTCCTCGTTATGCTAGTGTAAATTTTTTTTTGTTTAACTTTTTAAAAGATTTTTTTTTATAATCCTACTTAAATTAATGATATTTTATCATATAAATAATAAAGGCATACATACATAGAAGTTGTTTTTTGTAAATCAATATGATAAAACTTAACATTTGTATTGTTTTTTTACAGACTGGGAATAAAAATAAGCAGATCACTTACATCTTAAATATGGATAACTTGAGTTTAACCAAACTCATGGACAAAGCTGGTAAGAGAATTTGGTAATTTAAAAAGTTTTAGAATATTTTATCGTATGTGTGTGTGAGTGATTGACTTTTTTAGCACAATAAACAATCTTCCGTTAGCTTAAATATTTATTTTTGTACGTAACCTATTTACTTAGTCCTGAAATAAGTAAAGGAAGTCATGAGAAAGAGAATGAAAAATAACGTTTATTTGATTTTATCGCACTAAAATAGGGAAGAATTAGCAATGGTCTTAAACTTCTTTTTAAGGATTTTTTATAGTTTTTTTATACTTGTAATATTTGAGAAATTTTTTAAAAATATATCATGACATATAAAAGATTCATTGAGTATCAATTTGGCTCCAATACGCTCGGCAAAAATAAATCCCGTCAATATTCAGCATCCAACGAGAACTTGAATTAAAAATGAATTCAAGCATCCAAATTTGGTAATAAAGCCACCACTAGATGGTGCCACAATGAAATATCCCTCACATTTGGGGACTTACCTTGTCTGCAAAGGCTAAGTTGCTAAACCGCAACCCCATTAGGAAAAACAATATTTATCAGAATATTTGAAAGTTTGTTCCCTATTTATATTTTTTCAAAGCATCTAAATTAAATATACCATATTATTCTGCTGAGTAAGAAAAAATAGGAAATCATTTAATACTATTGATTGAAGGAAAAAAAATTGAAAAACGATTATGGAGTTACAATAAAGGTCCGGTAGCTGAGTATTCATAGTCGCGAAATCGAGGTTGGTTTCGTTTCTACCGAGCAGTGCAATCAAATCCTTGAAACTCGTCACGGAGATGGACTGGTGCCTGTTGAATGTGTAGATCATCAAAATCTTCACGTTGACGTGATATGGAAGTTTGGAGAATCAGGGGCAACTGATATGTGGTCATCGTCACTTGACCAAGATTCAAAATTACGTCCATTACCAATAGCCCTGATGTAACTTCGAAATGAGAACATGTAGATAAAAAAAATCAAGCAAGCAGTTAGTATGAAAAAAATAGCAATAATTTAATGCCAATAGAATTAGCATTAAATTATAATTAAATAACTAATAACAGACTAATTATCAAAAAAATTCTCTTTTAGATTTTTTTTATTAAAGTTATTTGTAATTTTTTTTCAGTTTTGGAAACTGGACTTTTAGCTATAAAACTGCTTCAAGATCATTACCACGATGTTGTGAGAGCCACATACGTTATTAATGGTTAGTATTTTTAATTTCTGTTACTTTTTAACTAGCTTTTGTACAGACTAATTATTATTCAAAGAGTTGCATTATACGAACAGTTCCTTGAAAAATTAATTTTAAAATTGTACTAAGTGAGACTACAAAATGGATTTACGCCGATCAACGGTCACGTAGTTTCACGCGGGACAGTATCCAAGACTAGATAATCTGACTCTTATGTTCTAAGGTAAGTTAGTTAAGTTAGTAAGTTTAAGTTCCCTCACCGATCTCAGACTTCAGAGTTCACCGCACTCGGGGTGACAAGGACCAATGGCCTACGCCTAAACAGAAGTGACTTTGCTTCACGTGAGACTCGGAAGGGCGTGACGTATTCGATTCAGACGTTGCAGAGACGCTTCTACGACGCCCCAACATAATCCAACGGACACTCTATCCGATTGACTTCCAGAATCACTTAAACTCTCTCACACCTACAGTAACCTATCAAGGCTCCAGATAACGAGCATCCCATTGTAGTCATACCTTTCCAGCGATTGCAACAGGAATGCCCCTTAGCAGATTTAACCTGAAAGAAAAGTTATATTTGCTACATATTTCTTTATTCTTTAAGACAGTATGATATACAACAATGTTTCGCTATATTTGTTGAAAAATCTTTTAAAAATAATTTGAGGAGGGGGGATATTCATGTATTCCGCTAAAAGTTTGTAAGGATATGTCCATTACGATGTTGTACGCAGAACCGAAACTCATTTGAAACGGAGGATTTACTCCACTCCCGTTTCCACGATCATTGTTCAAAGCATTCATATATGATCTCTAATGTATAATACCCTGTTAAGATAAGTCGTAACAATGGTTCTCTGAGTACTTTAATCAGGGTGTGTAGTTGTACAATACCATCAGATCGAGAGAACAACTTGTTCACTCTCTCTTGCGTGAAAATGACCAGGGGATACTGAGATTCATTTGTGCTTAGTGTGACTCTTTTGGATCTATAATTACATTCACACGACAATTACTAGATGTTAATTAATACGAGCAGAAATATCAGGAAACGATAAACTGTAACCTAGACAGGTCATGATCCTGGCATAGTTAAATTCTTGAATGGGCTGGCAGGAGCTGGAGGTAGGTAGTGGCTCATACATGATTCCCAGCATGACATTTTCTCAAAGTTTGAATGCAATTTCCGAGTCAGAAGCCTGTGGTACAATCTCTTTTCCCTTAATGCAGGTCACGTTACTTCCCACCTCCCTGTTCGAATTAAATGCAGTGAAATGCTAATGACTTCGATATCGCAGCATGTACAATCTTTTATGTAAATCTGAAACTACTACTTGTTGCGTCCTCCATACTGAAGCAACTTTTCACAAAGGCTGTATTTTTAAAATAATTCAGTTGCGATTAATAGGCTGTAATTTATGTAACACAACTGTGTCAAAGCAAAAATACATTGTGTTAAAATTAAGGTATCCGATTACGTTCGGAACCGTGATTTTGCAAAAGCGTATAAAGGGATAATATTTATGATATTTAGTGTCACTTAGATTAGAAAACGTATATAAAATTGTTTTAAGAATATTATTACAACAAACAATTATTTAGGTATGATATTTTGACAAAAAATTTATATAGGAAGACCAATTTTCAAAATATTTTCCTTTTATGAAAAATGCTTCTATTATAATAATAATTGGCATGTATATAGCTCCCACCCCTGTACAGAGGCTGCACTAGAATTTTTGAAATATATAACTTAGAAGTGGATTTATCCACATTTTACGCAACAGAGGGGAGGAATTTTAAGAAAAAACGCCGATAATTATTTCAATGGTAACTCTGAAACTAACTTGAATTTTTTAAAATTCCTATAGTTCAGACTAATTGGAGAAGTCTTTACTTTATATAAGCAAAATATTAAGATTATAGAAGCATTTTTTATAAAAAGAGAATGTTTTGAAAAATGGTTATTCTAAGATAATATTTTGCCAAAATATTGCATTTAAATCATTTTTTTTTGTCATAATATACTTAGAACAATTTTATGTATGTATTCTAATCTAAGTAACACTAAGTATCATGAAAATTATCCATTTATGCGCTTTTTTATAATCACGGTTACGAACGTAGTCGGATACTTTAAGCTACATTTTTGAAAACATAGTCATGCATAAACTCATCAATAAATGCTTAAAATTAGTTCATTCAAAATTCAGGGATTGAAAAATGTATGCAAAATGAGATTTGTAATAGAAAACATTGTTTTTACTTGGGTTGTTTGTTTTTAATAAGTATGGTTATACATATGAATTAAAAACTGTAGTGTATGGGATTTCATATTGTATTATTTGCAGCTGGTGCTTTGTTCTCATCGGCCTTCAAGCTCTTCAAGCCAGTTATAAAAGAAGACCTTCACCAAAGGATAAAAGTGTTAGGAGGTAAGAACACGTACAAAAATCTTATTCATTAAACTTATTAAAATATAGATGATATAAATCTGTTTGAGAAACTTTGTAAAACACAGCAGTAGCGATTGGAAGGCAATGGAAAGGACAACTCCCCTTATTTTAGCTCCCCAAAACTCTGAATTATATATGCAATTTATTCTTTTTAGAAACATGGCTATATTCTACCCTCATAATCTTCTTTAACGTTTCTTTTAAAAAAAATTACTGATGTAAATACGTACGCTATGTCATGCAACATTATTAAACTCATGCGTCAAAGCTAACTGATTTATACAGGAGAAGGCGGCCAGGTGAAAGAATTCCTGCTCCTAAAATCGAAATATTCACTGTTAAAAAATTAGAAGAGCAAACAAAAAAAAAAGAACTATATGAGATAGCTATGCAAGGGCATAATATGAAAAGTACACTTTGTATTAAAGTGCAAGACAAAAAAGGAAGATACGAAAAAAAACCCATACAGGTTATTTGGTTCTTTCAAACGATAGACAGAATGCGAAAACATGTTTCAGGGATACTATTTCATAACATGGAAATGACAAAGATTATTTTTTGAAAAGAATGCAAAATTTTCAATATGCTGTATGATCTCTTCAAAGAGCTGAATCTCACACATTTGCTTTCCCTACAACAGCGTTTCTCAAACTGTGGGGCGCGCTCCCTTGGGGGGAAGGGGCCGTGATATCCCTACGTGGAGGGCACGAGCATAAAAAAAAGACGAAAATAAAAAATTTAAATTATGTATTATTTTACTGAAATTTAGCAAAACAAAATACATTCTGACATACGAAAAATTAAATACACATTTACACTGATATAATATACACTGGTGTGCAAAACTTAAGCAACAATGTAAAAATTAAGCAGATAACCATGAAATTGCAGAAAAGGAGGTCTGGAGATCAGTACAGTGAACACGTAAGTCAGTAGAAACGTCATGCGTATGCAAATATCAGGAACCAAACGTCAGAAGCGACGTGAGCGTACGCAAAACGCGTGATGTCGGCGCGTGCTTTTCAACAGTAAAATAAAATGAAGGACGCAGATGCAATTCAACATATTCGCTGCAAGTGCCAGTGAGTCAGCTCGTGAAATATGGCTAGAAGAAATCACCTGGACGACTTCACACGTGGAAGAATGATCGGAAAGCTGGAGGAGGGGCGTACCGTCACCAGTGTAGCTGCAGAGTTCGGACTCAACAAAATTGTCGTTTCGCGCGCTTGGAAAGCGCTCTAAGCCACAGGTGCAGCTGTTAGAAAGGTTGGTGGTGGTCGCCCGAGGACAACAACTGCAGGGGATGACTGATATATCATCCTGCAGGCAAAAAGAGGCCGACGGCAGTCAGCAAGCGTCATTGCTCAGCAACTCTCTACAGCAACGGGGCGACAAGTGTCGCGGTTTACTGTGGTCAGACGCCTTCATAAAGGGGGCCTATTCGCCCGCCGTCCTGAACGCTGCCTCCCGTTGAAAGGTGACCACCGACGACACCGTTTACAGTGGTGCAGAAAGCACAAAAACTAGACAACTGATCAATGGAGTCGTGTCCTCTTTACGGATGAGAGTCGGTTCAGTACCAGAAGCGATTCTCCATGCGTTTTGATTTGGAGAGAGATCGGGACACGATTTTATACCAGTAACATCAAGGAAAGACACCATTACGGTGGTCCTGGAGTTCTTGTCTGGAGAGGCATTATGCTGAACGGGCGAACTGAGCTCCACATTTTCGATAGAGGGTCTGTAATCAGGGATCGCTATTGTGAGGAGGTACTTCTTCCCCATGTGCGTCTGTTCCGAGGTGCCATTGGCCCAGACTTCATTTTTATGGATGACAATGCACGGTCACATCGGAGTCTTGCTGTTGAGGAGCTGCTAGAAATTGAAGATATCACTCGAATGGATTGGCCAGCGTACTCCCCAGATTTAAATCCCATCGAACATGTGTGGGATACTTTGGGGAGACGTATTGCAGCATGCTTACATCATCCGGAGAACACCCAACAACTGAAACAGATGCTGATTGAAAAATGGGCACTACTACCGGAAGAAATGTTGCACCAACTGGTTCTGAGTATGCGGAGACGGTGCGAAGCAACCATTGCAGTGAGGGAAGGGCATATACCATATTCAGGAACATCTGCTTGTTGTTCTTCCTGTTGGATAGACCATCATGAGTCACGATGCTTTGCGTTCAAAAAAGCTTGTTTTTGTTTGATTTCATACCGTATGCATTGTATTCCTTTTTCAGCGCCGATGCTTTCGTCATCCTTTACGTACATAATACTCTCCCTCATTTCTGAATTTCATGTCTCTCAGGTGATTTTTAGAGAAGTCATGGCAATAAACCCACCTGTTGCTTAAGTTTTGCACATCAGTGTACTTACAAATGCTAATTTTGATAATTAATTCATCAATACTAAAATAAAAACAAGTTTAATAATTACTAATGCCTCCCATGGGCCCGTCATATGCAAAAAGTTAGTACTTATCTTGATAATTTGATGGTTTATAATTAAAGTAGTATTGTAACTTTAGCGTCAAAGAACATTTTTATGCATTGTTATTTTATGGGGGAGGGATGCAATGAAAAATCATGATTGAAAATTGGGTCGCAAGTACTAAAAGTTTGAGAAGCACTGCCATACATGGAATAACGTTATTGATTAAAATTGATATTCAATATTCTGACTGTAAACAGAGGCATTGCTCTCGTTGAGATACGTCATTCAAGTGTGACCAGTGTTACATTTCATATCTTTCATTGCAGATGATAAGCTTTCAAAATTTTCATCAATTTTGAGAGAATGAATAAAGCATATGGGGAAAGAAGTGTTTCTCATTTCTATATTCTTTTATTGTGGTGCTCATCACACATCTTGTGTTTTCTATAACAGCCCAGATTCTAAAAACTATTCTAAGGGGTTGCCATATTTTATTCAGGACCCATGATTGGGTTTACTACATGCACTTAGATTGTATAATATGCTGTTAAAACAAGAAATAAAATTTTTTGTTTCATTCATTTGAGGTTTGTCGCTCAGGAAAAATATAAAATGAGAAGTAATAAAATTTTTAGGGGAAAAATGTTTTTCCTTTCTACATTGTACACTTGAATTAAACTGGAATTTTATGCTATACAATACATATACATTTATAATTCATATGTGTGCTCAGTGTAATAATTATTATTACAAATAATAAAATAAAAAAAATCAACATTGCTTAATAAAAGTTATATATATATATATATATATATATATATATATATATATATATATATATATATATATATATATATATATATATATATATGCGTAAATAAGTCATAAAATAAAGTTATTGCCTTAAGTACAGTACAGTTTTCCTTTAATTGTCGAATATTTCCAGAAAATATCTTATTTTTTTCGAATTTTCTTTTAAAAAAAGTTGTTCAAACCAAGTTGTAATATTTGTTTCTATTTTACTACAATTTTAGGGGATTCTCTAAGTTGAATGATTGTACGACGTATTTTATAAACATAAAAAAAAATGTTTACTCTCGCGTTTGTATTCTGAAGTTTTCCACAGGTTTTAACCAACATTCTTTTCTTTTTTTATTTTAACAGATAATTGGAAAGAAGAATTATTAAACAGGATAGATGCAGATATTTTACCTGCTTATTTAGGAGGCAACCGAGTGGATAGTGACAATGACCCTATGTGTAAATCCTTAGTAAGTTTGATAAATTTTTTTGAGTAAAGTGTTTTTTTTTAAATAACTGAATGTTACACAACGGTTTTAAATTTTTTTTAAAATTATTTAATTGCTTGAAGTTTAAGGTATCCGACTATGTTCGGAACCGTGATTTTGCAGAAGCGTATAAATGGATAATATTTATGATGTTTAGTATCACTTAGATTAGAAAACGTATATAAAATTGTTTTAAGAGTATTATTGCCATAAAAATTATTTAAGTACAATATTTTGACAAAAAATGAACATAGAATGAACAATATTCAAAACATTCTCCTTTTATGAAAAATGCTTCTATAATAATAATATTTTGCCTCCACACAGCTCAGACATCTGTACAGAGGCTCAACTAGAATGTTTGAAATATATAACTTAGAAGTGGGTTTATATATATCCATATTTTACTACTACAGAGGAGAGAAATTTTAAGAAAAACAGGCTGATAATTATTTCAATTGGATGCGACTCTGAAAATAATGTGAATTTTTCAAATATATCCTTGTTCAGACTCTCTGGAGAGAATTCTTTACTTTATATAAACAAAATATTATTATTATAGAAGTATTTTTTATTAAAGGAGAACGTTTAGAAAAAAGGTTATTCTAAGTTAATTGTTTGCCAAAATATTGCATTTAAATAATTTTTCTTTTGTCATAATGTGTCCTTAAAACAATTTTATACATGTATTCTAATCTAAGTGTAACTAAATATCCTGAAAGTTTAATTTTTCTTTTGTCATAATGTGTCCTTAAAACAATTTTATACATGTATTCTAATCTAAGTGTAACTAAATACCCTGAAAGTTATCCATTTATGCGCTTCTTTTAAAAGTACGGTTCCGAACGTAGTTGGATACCTTAAAACTCCGATGGATTATTTATTTTTTATTTTGTATAAAGTTTCATAAAAACAACAGGTTTTCCTAAAAAATTATAGTACATTGTCACTTTGGTGGTTTAGAGGTAGAGTGCCTTCTTCGTAAGTGAGCTCGATCTCGGCAGGAGTCGATGGATTTTCTGGATGTGAAAATCTTACGAATGTCATACGATTATGTGGTACGTAAATCCCTTGAGTATCGATGTGGCTCTGGTATTCTCGGTAAAATTAAATCGCGGCAAATATTCAGTATCAGCAAGAGCTTGAATAAAAATGAATTCGTACGTCCGAATTTGGTATCGATTGCCACCACTAGATGGTGCCACGATGAAATGCCACTCACATTTAGGGACTTGCAGTATCTGCTGAGGCTAAGTTGTCTATATGTAGCCCATAGGAGAAAAAAATTGGGTACTTTTAATTGCTTTGATGTTAAAGGTTAAGGCCCAGTGGTTGAGTGGTAGCGTATTGCACTTCCACACCACAGATCCGGGTTCTATTCACAGGCTGGGCAAGGTCAACTCAGCCTTTCATCCCTACTGCAGTGAGTCGATAAATGAGTACCAAGCTTGTTTGAGGACTTAAACACTTGGGGTTTCTCTTCAGACTGATCGTAATTCACTGATCGGGTCATCTGCTCATGCACCTCAGCGCCCAATGGTCACATATACTGGGATGGGCACAGTAGGCCTTGTCCCTCATGAGCTGTTGCGCCACTGACTTTGAGATGTTAAAGATTGAAACACAACACATATAAGCATGTAATTCCTTTTCTTAAAGCAATTTCTATTCTTAAGGTGATGTAAGTAGCAAAAACTATCCGTGTTGCTTAAGAAAAGAAATATTCAGTTTAAATAACTGAAGAAATTAAACGAATTCTCCTTAAATAAAACTAAAATTTTCTTTTTAGTGTTGAATGTGTTCAGAAAATACCTCTTTTTTATTTAAATTTTTTAAAAAAGTTACTGTATTAAAAAAGGAATTATACTATTTGGCTCTATTTTTTTATCATCTTTCACAAGGGTAACAAGTAATATAAAAGTATAGTCAGTACCTCCTTAGGTCAACAAAGAAAAATTTTCTTTTAGCTAGTTTTTATTAAATAATTACAATAAATATAAGTATGTATATGCATATGACAGAATCACAATATTAAGTGGCAAAACAGAAAGTGAATTTCGTTGTAACAACCAATGCAATCAATGTACACTGTCGCCATCTATTGTCTTCATTTGAAACAAATTAAATTTTTTTCTGCCATACAAAACTAAAATTAATTAGATAAATTTTATTATTGAATTAATATTTGAAAAATCTGTATTAACATCAAGTGTCATCCACAACAACTTTAAAAAATGTATTTGAATTTAAGCGGATGAATAAAAAGTAGTTTATTAATAATTGAAAATTTGAACAAGATATATAATATATATATATATAGGGGCATTGTGAATTAATTTTAGGAATTGAAAAATAACGTTTAATTTCGCTTTATATATATTTTTGTAGTCAAAGTTTTGTGTCAATAAAAGCGAAAATATCTCTCTCTACAACATTTTACGACTGACATCTAATCAGACACAAAACTGTATTAAATTAATCTGGTGTTAAAAGTTTGTTACTCTAAACATTTTTGGACTATATATTGTAATATTAAAATATAATCTGTAACTCTAAAAAACAAATTTATTGATGTTTTTTTTATCGTTGAAGTATATATGCCATATTTTTTCATTATTTCAGATTGGGTTTGGTGGTCCGATCGATGAATCTTATTACCCTACTGAATTTCTCCAACTAGATGATCCTGATGTCATATCTGTTACTGTTCCATCGGGAGCGTCTCTCTTCTACCGATTCCCTGTTCCTGCTGCTGGTTCTATTGTACGATGGGACATAGAGGTAGTATGACACAAGGAATAAATTTTTTAGGAATATATTATTTTGAATTTCAGGCTTATCGTTACATTTTCTTTAAATGTAACGATTTAATTTGAATTAAAATTATATCATTTTTCTTTGTATTTTCAGAGTAAAGAAAATGATATCGGGATCCAAGTTTTCTTGGATGCAGTTGTAGATGAAATTACACAAGGGAAAGCAAAGAAAAAGAAAGACGAAGACGTATCTCAAATGGAACCGTTGACCCCTTACATCCGCAGCCAATGTCAATTATGTCCTGAGAAAGGTCAGACCATAGCATGGTTTACAGGAACAAGTGAGTAAAAATTCGAAACATCGTATCTTTCTAATGTACACTGCTGGCCACCGTAAATGCAACACCAAGAAAGACAAGAGATAGCACAACAAAATTTATTTTGTAGATAACATGTTGACCAAGTATGAAATGATTAAATTTATAGACTTCTGTGAAGTGTGGTTCCTGCCAGAATCAGTAGCCACAGTAGCCGCCATTGTTGGAGATCACCGCTGCCACACACCTCGGCATTGATTCAAAGAGACTTTGGATGTGTTCTTGGGGTACAGCAGACCAAGCAGCTTCCACACGTTGCCAAAGTTGATCTGGTGTGGCAGCTGGGGGTGTAATCTGGGTCAATCGTTGAGCAACCATGGACCACATGTTTTCTGTTGGTAAAAGATCCGGAGAGAGAGCGAGCAAGGGAAGCAATTCAATCTGGTGATTGACGAAGAACCTTTGGACAATGAGTTCCACGTGTGGTCACGCATTATCCTGTTGAAATATGGCTGTGACCAATCCCTGAAGGTAAGGAAGGACAACTGGCACCAACACCTCGTAGATGTAGCGCTGGTTGCTTAAAGTTTCAGCAATGCGTACTAGAGAAGTGCGAGAGTGATATCCAATACCGCCCCATACCATAATACCCGGTGCAGAGCCAGTGTGGTGGTGCATAACGTAGCTGTCAGCATCCTCTCTCCACGGTGTCTCCAGACTCAAATCCAACCATCGTGGTGTTGCAGACAGATGCGTGACTCGTCAGTAAAGACAAATTCATTCCATTCTGCCGCCCATATCCTTCTTTCATCGCACCATTGGCGGCGGAGACGTCTGTGGTTCTGCGTCTAGGGTAGAGCAAGCAATAGACGTCTTGCGGACAGACCACTCTGCTGTAAACAGCGTCGAATGGAACGCGCAGACACTGAATGATGCGTTGCAGACTCAATGTGCTGTGCTACGTTTCGTAATGTGACTGAGTGATTCGTCACTGCCATGCACACAATTTGCATGTCCTGAGGTGAAGTGGGGCACTGAGGTGGATGCGATCGACCACGTTGGTCCATCGTACCCTCCTGCATCCAACGGTCACATATCCGCATTACAGTTGTTTGGTTTCGTCCAACACGACTACCGATTTCCCTAAAAGATAATCCACAATATCGGTAGGATACTATCCTTCCTCTGTCGAACTCGGATACTTGATCAAAATCTGATCGCTGTTTTCTACGAGACATAACTGATCGTTTTTTGAAAAAACCACGAGAAAAACACAATTGCCGAACTAGAAATCGTCGAAATCTCCAAGCCTTAAATAGCGCTTTGAGGTGGCGCCACATGATGTGTGTCTGCGCTGAAATTCTAATCATTTGCATATCTCACCTCCGCTAATGCATGTTATAAATTTCATGTTATTTGCATGCTTCCTTCAGGGTGTTGCATTTACGGCTGGCCAGCAGTGTATAAAAAATAGTTTCCTTCTATACTACAGTGCGAATTGAATACGGGTTTAATATTGAGAAAAAATATTGTAGATATTCTCGGGGGAAGTGTAATAATGATGTGTAATAGTTAGCGTAATAACTTGGAACGTCAAATAGTTATATATAGTAACGATAATGTATTTTTCATGAGGCTTACGTAATTTTTTTAAAAAAAAGCAAATGTGGCTGTGTTTCATGATGTACCCCTTTTGGAAGCAAATGTTTTCGACAATGTTAAGGTAACCCATTTTTTTACAATAAAAAGGAGGATGAAAAATTTGAGACAAATTACGACATAAATGTATGAAACATTTTATTAATTCAAACAAAAATGCACTTATTGCGCTTACATCACTTTTAATCATTTACTTAAACGAGTATTTTTCAATCGAATGAATTTTTTTTCAATATATCTTTCATTTTAAAAAATCGGAAATTTCGAAGCAAGAAATATCTTTTATAATTGAACTTTGCGGTAAGTGCTACTGCTAAAGTATCAACATTCAATCTGATTATTCTCCTGTGCAAAAATCATTACTAAATGAAAAAATTCTTTCAGCTGCTGTATTAGTTTCAGGACAGCACAACGCAAATTTAACAAGAAAGTATAACTAAGTTTTTTCGTATGGAATGTGTCCATTTTTAAATGGTTAAATATTTCCTGTATATTACTTTATCAATTTACAATTTATTTATTACATTCTTACATTTATATAATACAATTTATATATTACTTTTATCAATTACAACATGCTGATTTTCCCATTGTTCTAATTTATCAGATTTTAAGTATACATTGTCTTCTAATTTCTTCAAAGAGACAATTGTCATCGATTTTAATTTTAGGCTTTTCTTTCGATAAAAAACACAACACAATTTTCTATAATTGCGTAATTTACTTGCAATGAAGTCAAATAACACTATTGGAAACTCTTATTTCCCGTGATATTTGTTCCAGATCATTCTTCAACATTTTGGAAACATGCTTGGTAAAAATTCTGCACTTCTTTGGCAAACTTTTCTGTTATGCCCTGATTTGATTCTTTAAGTTTGAGAATTTTCTTTTTATAATTATAAAGGAATAAATTTTTCTTCCCAAATCGTGATTTTTATTGAAGGACAAAATCATTAAAAATGAGACAATCTTTTGTAGCTGAAATAGGCTCACCATCAATCTTTTCAATCGTTTTATGGAAAAACGATGCCTCTAAGGTAGGGACTATTTCTGCATATGGACCTAGGGCTTAAAAAAATCAAGATTTCTTTGAGCCCAGAGTGTCAACGTGTCTTATGACGTGCTTGGCCATGGTTTAAAATTATTTGGCTTTTAATAAATGATCATTACATTGTTGATTCACATGTGCTGTTAACTAATTAATAAATGAATGGAAATTTAAAATGAAAAATGCATACCCTTAATTTATAAAATTATTTACTTAAAAGTATCATTTCAAAATATTTTGAATCATTTTTCAAAAATTTCTATTCATTGAAAAAAAATTTCTTTCTGCATAGTCTTTTTTTGCTTTAATAGTTATTCTCCTTACCTAATGGAATTTTTTGGTCTTTTTCAGTCGTTCTTCAAATTGACAACAGTTATAGTTGGATGAGTTCTAAGGACATTACATTCAAGATCACTGTTGAGCCACCAACGAACGGAGAAAAAAATCACGTCAGTGGAATTCACCATACGACGAAGGCAGAATAGAATAAATAAAAATAGCATGTAATTTTTTCTTAATTAGGGAAGTTTGATTACAAAAAATACCGATTGGGTAATAGGTCCGAGGTAATGGTATATAACATCAGAAACACAATGATAGAACTTGATTTTACAGTTATGGAACGTTGAATTTTATCCACTTACGGTTGAAAAAGAAGTTGTACAGAAGCGTTTGAAAACTTTCATTGCAAAGTAGATGAAACACTATGTGTTTTGTATTGAATGCATTTATTTATTAATGCTAAGTGTATTATAGGCTGACGGAAATGTTACTTGTCAATAAATAATTATTTTCATGTTATTGTTTTAGATTGCTTCTTCTTGAAAAAAGAAAACAAAATAACAAGGAATATTAAGTCACATGTAAATTTTATTTTGTACTTTGTAAATTTTATTTTGTTATTTTGATTAGATTTTCAAAGCAAATTTAAAATGCAATGTAAAAAGCAGCATTTGATTTTTATGAATTTTAATGACCCGAACGTACGAAAGCCTATTTTTAAAAGTAGTCGATTTTAGAAGAATATTAAATGTAATAGAATTTATTAGCAAAAAATATTACCTCTCTGTAATATAAATAAACTTTAAACCCAATATTTATTTTTTTAGAGAAAAGTTATTTTAAATTCTTATAACACTTTTTTAAATGTATCGCATGCAAGTAAGTTTTTGGGTCCCAATTGTAACCAATATTGGATATTCATCATCAGAAAAAGCAGGAATAAAGAGCGATCGTAAATATTGATAAATAATAAATACGCGTCTATAGTCAAAATGATTTATTTCACGATTTGGCTACGCTCATGAAGATGCTTACTTTCATATCCGTTAAAGTATGCAATATTTGTTTCATAAAAATAAATTTCGACAAAATAAATCGTCATGCATCAATAACACCAAAGCATCAATTAAATAGAACTAACGGGAAAATGGTTTTTTTTATAACTTTTACTGTTTTATTTAAAATCAAGAGATTCAATTAATAAATATTTGAAAATGCAGTAATTATTAATAGATGTATTGCAACACATTTTATGTATAAAAAAGTTAAAAATGAAATCTCAGGAAAATGCACATTTTATAGTTCCTAATAGAATTAGATTGCGATTGGTGATGATAATTATACATCTTTGAAAAAAATGTGTCTTTTTATGGGTAACAGTAAATGGAACTGTATTTACCTCAAGTGTAAGGTAACATTTTAATAATTATTTTAAAAAATACCTTTAAAATAGATGTTGCTTTCAAAACAGATGGAGGTAGAATATTGTAACTTTCTTTAAACAATAAATCTTACATACAAAAATATAATTTATATATATATATATACATATAATATTCTTAAAAGGAGACTTGAGAAGTAATATTGGGCATGTGTTAAATAAAAAGGGAAACTGAGGGGGAAATAATTTAGATTTTCAATGGAATATATAGGAATGTGCAATATTTTTTTGATTACAAATCGTAATAAAACAACACAAGAAAATTAATCAACTTAAATTAAATTAGTTTGATTGTAGTACAAATCAAGTAAATTTTTTAGTAATTTGTAGAATAACATGTTTTAAATAAATAAAAAATATGAAAGTTCGGAGGCATGATTCTCTGAACTCATAAGTTCATCATTTATATTTTGTATTTTATCCTTATTCATTTCTAAAAACAATCAGAGGTGAAAATAGAACGAAAGCACATTATAAAGCAAAATGGAAAATCGAACTGCAAGTCTATCACTGTTGAATTTTCCAAAATAGATATATTAGAATAAAATAAAACAGAAAAAGACACCCCGTATTTTTTTAAAATTAATTATCTCTTTGAGAAAGTAAGTAAAAAATGGCAACATTGGTAGTAACCGAATTTCATAAATATGTTACGTTTCGGGAGAAATATTTAACAAATCAAAAGCAGTATTTTGTTGAAAATTTTAACGATAAGATTTTGAAATTTAATAGAAAAATAATGCAAAGTTCAAGACTAAGCAAGAAATAAATTTAATTGTGTCATTTAGAGCAATAGTTTGTCATCGCCAAATTAAAATATTTTAACTCAATTTATTTAATTAATAAGATAATGGATTAACAAATTACCATCAAGCCCATAAAAATAATTCATCTAATTAATTTCTTTTTAAAAAGGGTCACATGAATTATATTTTTATAATAAAGAAAAATCAATCAGTGAGTGATTATTGATAGGTTCAAAAAATTTGAAAAATACTATAAAATGAAATTAATTAGTAAAATTATTGTGAACGATTTTTATCACCTAAAGGTACCTACATTAAGATACTAGACAACATAAATTGAGATAAAAAATAGGATTATTATTCATTTTAATGCAAATTTAGTAATATGTTCAGTAAAATATCATCCAGTTTAAAAATTACCACAAAAATACAATTCGAATACTTTTTTGAAATAAATAAATAAATATCACACCATTTAAACAAATACATAAACATTTTATTTTAACAACACATAAGTATATCTAAAAATTGAACAGCAGCATTTTTTACAGCTATTTTTGTTTTGTTTTAAACGCTGAATTAGCAAAACATTTTCATGAAACTTAACTCAGTATAACAAAATATCGATTTCGATTTTAAGTTGAATAAAGTTTCAATTCTTAAGGTGTTTAAAATAAATTCGTATACTCTAAATAAACAATATATATATATATATTTTAAAAAAGGATTTTTATAAATGTTTTTAATGATGCAGTGATTATTTTGATATTATACGGAACAGAATTGCGCAAATAAATATACACAGATAAAAAATGAAGGTTAAGTATATATCCCATACCATTATTTTTTACAAAGTAAATATAATTGCTAAGCTGTGATATGCTTTTATAAAATGGAATGTAAAACAATAAAATTTTGAATTCCCATTATTTTGTGCGAATTGTTTTGCAGTAGTTGTAGGGGTTTTTATGAACAATTACATCAACAACATTAAAATCAATGAGCCACAATACAAGAATTTCCATTTTCTGTATTAATTGGTTTCGGTAAGTCGACATCTTTGACAGTACAAAGGGAAACATAGGCTCGGTAAAGAATCTGTTTACTTCTGAGAAGACTGTAACTGTTATCAAACACTAAAGAATCTGAAAAAGAAAGAAAAGTAAATCATATGAAATGCATTTTATCTACTTATGCAGTTTAAAAAACAACTAGACAATCATGTAATCCATAGAAAAACGCTTTGGATGTTTAAAAATATAATACACACACAAATATATATTATATATATAAAATAACAATAGGAAACATAACAATATAATATATAACAATATAATTCAAAAAAAAATTCCAATTTTTTTTAAAACATTATATACAGTGAAATACGTTTAAGACGAAATATCGGTTAACAAGAAATAATACAAAGATCCCAACAAACTATTTATTTTCAAGGCTTTTCACCCCCCTCTTCACATGAAATGAAAATAGCTTTATACGAAAAGATTTCCCATCTGGGAATGAACAAAATACGGAAAACACTAGCGGCGCAGGCTAGATTTAAAAGGGGTGTGAAACGAAAAAGAGGTGGTTCCTTCTGTTTCGTTTAAAGGAGCCCAACGTTGCTTTTAAATATACTCGGAATTGCCTGTGACACGAGCTTATTTTGTTTATTTAAGCTACTTTCACCCTCCATTCCTACAAACGCCACACAAAAAAAACCTCATCTATCATCAGTTGGCTTCGAAATTCGGTGACGAGTGCATCGCAATTTGAGTAAAAACTAGAGGGTTTGGTTTGCATTATTTTTTTTTCCATTTTAAAAGAAATTTTTTGAAAACACAATGGCGAAGACCTCAGGGGGAAAGCAAACTTCTATTTGGCTTAAAATGAACGTGGAGTTTCTTAAGGCTGTTGATCAAGAACAGAAGATGAAAACGGAATTCTGTGAAGAATTTTGTATTGCTAACTCTACATTATCAACAATGATTCAAAAAGGAGAGAAAATTACGGAAATGTTTGTACATATCTATGCACGAAGAGGTTATATTTAGTATACAACTGACATATCATTTTCCTACGTTTGTATTTTCCCAACGTCCCATACGTTTTAATTTAAATTTTGTATTTGGATTAGTGCACTGATATTGAAATATTTGAATTCTTTAAACACCCAAGTACATTTCTGCTGAAAAAAGCTACAGTTTTCATGTGACATTCGTGCCTACGTTTTTCGCATCCGGAAAATCTTTCGACTCCAGTCGGGGTCAAACTCGCAACCTTAGGGTTACGAAGCGGGTACGCTACCTCTAAGCCACCGGAGCCGACAATAGCGATTTATTGATCAAATAAATCTTTGCTTTACTGCCTTAGTGGTGAATGGAATATTTACACATTCATAATATTTTATACTTAGTCAAATACGATATTTATTTTCTATAAAAGTTAAGGACACGGGAATAGATGATGTTGGCTAAAATATTACTGCGAATCAAAACTCAATCAACCATTAATAATCACGGCAATAATATCCAAGAAAACATCCTTAAAACCTAAACCAGTATTTGACGATTGGATAGATAGTGTTACGAATTTTGTGTAAATAGTGTAAATAATTTGTATTTGAGTGTTTAATGCATTTACATTACTCTATGTTATATTTATTTCATGTTAAAATTGTACTATTCACAAGCAATGTCGCCCCTTACGTTATAATGGCGATTCAATGAGAACTTGGCGAAATCTTGGCAGTAGAGCCAAGTTGGTATCATTTTTAGCGACCAAGCTGGTGGCTAATTTGGCGAGTTTGGCGACCATTTTGGCGAGTTCGGAACCCTCTGGAATCTTCTAGAAAGTAGTTGATCACTCCACTAGTGTCACGGGCAATGACACGAGAGGTTGTATTTCTGGAAGTTTATGTCGCGCCTATAATAAGATGCTCGCCGGTACGGGATCAGTCTTTATTAAACCAGCGAGTAGTGAGGATTGTTTTGACTAGCGATTAGCTCGGCTTTGCTTGTGAATAATCTTTACTTACGTGTATTTTTAAACACTGATTATTGTGTTTCATTGCTGTTGAAGGTGTGAAGACCTTCGGATATTTACCCTGTGAATATTGCCACTGAATCCTGTATTTAAAGGATTGGATTTTTGATAATAAATTCGCATCGCTGTTAAAGAACTGTTTATTTTCTTTGTGATTGTTTTGCATAAAATCCTCGAATCCGAATCTACGTAACAATATTAATTCATTGTCAGCAAAATGTGCTTCTCTAATGCTATAAATTCAACACAGTTTGAACATGTAACTTCCTCTATAAAACAAAGGGTATCAGTTACAGCATGGGTTCTTAACCTTATTGTCCGTCTGGGCACATCTGACAAACAGGAAATTGCTGGCGGGTGCAGTTAAAAGAAAGTATAAAGATTCATAATATTTCTTTATTTACTGTAATCATAAAGCATAAACAATATCATAAACTGAGAAATGGTTACAAACAATTCAAAATAATTACATTTAGTGCGATTTTTGGCATTGCATTTTTTTTTCCACTTTTTGAAAGTCAGGCGTATTAGATGATATTTCCAAACTTATAGCATCTTCGAGATTCCTATCGTTAAGTCGAGATCTGATTGTTGATTTAATTGTATTCATTATTAAAAAAATAACTATTTATATTAATATGTGGAACCGATAAAAGATTTTTATTTGTATAAGCTCGTCTTTTCAAAAGAGGCAATTTTAATACAATACCTCAGTCTGAATATTTAAAATCTCATCTTCAATTGAATATGCTTTTAAAAGTTAAATTGCTAAGAAAATTCTTAATGTGCAACAAATTCAACACTAGGGTCTTCAACGACAATAACAACTGATAAGACAAAACAGTATTACCAGTACTAATAGTAACAAAACAGTGTTGCCAGAACAATAATTTTATGGCTTATATTTTATTTCTTGAAGTATGACACATCTCGCGGTCACACGAAAAATCGAGGTGGGCCTCAGGTTGGCCTCGGCTGATATTTATAAAGTACAGAGTGTTTTTTTCCAGGTAGAGAAGTTTAAGTTGGCATTACTTTCCAAGATGGCGACCGATTTAACAGCTGTCAAGTGATTTATTCTCAGTTTGGTTTGGCAATTCATCATGAATAGACTCACGCCTGAACAACGCTTTCAAATTGTGCAATTTTATTTCGAAAATAATGGTCGATTTTCATAAGCGAATTTTGTTTAGCGATGAAGCGCACTTCTGGTTGAAAGGCTACGTCAACAAACAAAACTGCCGCATTTGGAGTGAAGCTAATCCACAAGTGTATGTCGAAACACAGTTACATCCAGAAAAACTGACTGTTTAGTGCGCTTTATAGGCTGGTGGAATCCTTCTTCAAAAACGATGAAGGCCACAACGTTACAGTCAATGGTGATCGGTATAGAGTCATGATTACTAACTTTTTCATTCCTGAATTGAACAATCATGATGTCCAGGAGCTGTGGTTCGAACAAGACGGCGCAACATGTCACACAGCTCGTGCCACAATCGATTTATTGAAAGACACGATGGGTGACCGCCTAATTTCACGTTTTGGACCTGTGAATTGGCCTCCAAGATCTTGTGATTTAACACTGCTAGACTATTTTTTGTGGAGCTATGTAAAGTCAGTGGTCTATGCGTATAAGCCACAAACGCTTGACCATTTGGAAGACAACATTCGCCGTGTTATTGCCGATATACGGCCACAAATGTTGGAAAAAATCATCGAAAATTGCACGTCCAAATTGGACTACATTCGAGCCAGCCGTGGCAGTCCTATGTCAGAAATCATATTTAAAATGTAATGCCACAAGATTATCTTTCGAATAAAAAAAATTCATGTCAATCGAATAATACATCGTTGTTTTATTGCAATTTAAAGTTCTATACCTCTAAAAAAACACCCTTTATATAGTGGACCGCGGGCGCACAAAAACAGCTTCACGAGCACATTGGCACCCGCGGACCCGGGGTTAAGAACCTCTAAGCAACATAATTTTAAGAGTCAGAAAAATGTTGAATATCAGTAGAGAATCAACTCTAAAAAATGTATCATACGTCTATTTTTTAAAAAGGAATGTTTATCAAGATTTATTTATCTATTAAAAAATAAAATTACTTTTGTGGTTGGTGTAAATAGAAAAACATTTTTACTTATCTCTTTGTATATTTGTTTTTGTGTAATTGAGAAGGCAATATAGGGTGCTGATGAGCACACAGCTAAAATTCCTACCGTATCTATGAAATTAAGCGTACACATTAAGAGTGTACGCTCAATTATGATAAAGTTTGCAATTTGTTTTTGAAACAAGGTGAAAAAATCCATGCGGATAACAATATGCATACAAATGTATTTTTTATTTATATTTTGCAAACAAAAACATTAAAAACTAACCCCTAATCATTTAATCGCTTGAAAATTTCTCAATGTTGCATACTTCTTCCCCATCTTTAGATCTTATCTAAACTTGTCAACAAACGTGAAACAAAATTCAATTCTTTGCATACTAACAGCACGATTGGTGAAATATCTACCAAAGAAAATCGAGACCGAAAATCATCTAAATAAACTCAAAGAGATCGAATGGTTTAATAACTGATATTTTGTGAATCGAATTCGTTTTTTGCGTAAATTTTCGGTACGCAAAGACGAGATTAAATTCCATGAAATCAGTTATTTTTTCAATTTATGGGAGAAATAGTACAGTTAAAATATAGAAATCTACCAAGGATACCAAGTTGATAGTTCCCATGTATACACCATTGGATTTAAATATGACCTGCTTTCACATAAAATTCCAAATCCACAATGTATTCGAACTCTTTCCTTGAAATTCCATACACTTGTCTGAAGGTTAACGCTGTGTTGTTGGGGACCAGTAGTTTCAACGAGATACGTAATATCATGAAAGATGAAATGGAAAATACATATAAAAATTATGGGAGAATTAGGAAATCGTTGCTGTAATTCATTCCTAGAAAAGCTAAAGTCAACCCTAGGCAAATGATGTTCTTTATGTAAACTTGAAAAACTGAAAAAGACACAATTTATTTCTATTTACATGACTATCAGTGAACCATATTTTGCTAGAAAGTCTAGATTGAAAATAAGCTACATTGCTCCTGAAACAGTAAAATTCTTTATCCCCCTTCCAGGTTCATTTTATTTCTGGTGATGATGATTTATTATTAACGTCACACGTCTACACGAGGGCTTTTGGCGACGGACCACGTAATTTTGAACCATGGTCAAGTGACGTGGACGACACCTGAGCTGGCACCTCCCTCTCCTAACTACCACACCACACCAACGGGAAGACGTTTCAGCACTCGACAGATTTAACGTGCATCTCTGCCCTACACGGCGGGTTTTTAGTGGCACTGGGCTCGAACTCGTGACAAGGCAAGCCACGGTCTGACACCTATACCACTCGGCTACCGCGGCCACCATTTTTTTCTGGATTTCGGATGCAAAAAATGTTAAATTTTTTATGCTTATTTTCAAACGTACAAATCTTTTTAAACATAATAGCACCATTTGCATATACAAAATTTCCTAAAAATTAATGTAAAAAAAAATTTATTTAAATAAATGAGCAATTTACCTGTAAAGTTGACTGTATGACTAGCATAACTTTAGACTTTGGATACAATTCCCGCTAACTATAAATATAAAGCTTAGAATACCTTACTTTTATCTTCGATTACAAATTTTATTTACATCTTTTGCATTTACATTAATCGTTATGAAATTATTAATCAAAATGTAATTGTGTATGATAAATTCGAAAACGCGGCACTGCACAAACACCACGTCACACAATCTTTGTACAGTAAAATCTTCTTTCTCTTCTTACCTTCCTCCCTCTACTGTCTTTCTTTGAGCAGCAAATAGTACGCTGTCGTGTTGGATTAGTTTTCTCTGCTGCGGGAATGTACTCAACAAAATGAAAGGGGTTACTCAGCAGAAGGATGTCCTTTTTTTTTTTGCAGAAAATCCTACTGAGTGGAACTTTTCAATTATTTGAAATCAAAAAAGCATATGTGAAATATTTAGGGAAATACTGAATAAATTTTCACAGCGTCCGAGCACCCCTCGGGATAGGTCATGACGGTACGTTTCGCTGACGGAGCTCAACTCGGGAAAAGCCGGGAAGAGATTAAAAAAATATACGAAAGAACAACTTTATACCTATTTTAAATATATATATTAGAGAATCATTCACTAGAACTACTGAGCACACGTTATTGTGTATTTTGTTCAAAATGGACAATTTGAACCCCCTCCCATGTAGGTGCTATAAACTCTTTCTTCTTAAAACTTTTAATTGCCCCTTTCCCCTTTATATATTAGCGGGACATCATGTATCCCCTAGATTTAAACATCCCTCCCCGACTTAATATTCTTCAACAAAATACAAATTCTAGCAGAGTATTTTCATTGGGGACAATTTAGGGATTTAGTCTAGAACGGCACATCTTCCTTTTTTTCACGAGGCATTTCAGAGACTGTAAAACAGGGAAATCTCAACCCTACATGAGAGGCTCAACGGTTTCCCTAGACCTAGATAGGCCCTGCGGAACCCTAGGGGTCGACGGACCACAGTTTAAAAACCACTGTTATAAATGAATACATAAGATAAGAAATTAACAATGGTGTGGACCTCAACAACAGCTATAGTCTAACGGACAACCGTAATAGATTTTCGATGCATTTCTGTATTGGACATGATCAATTTGACAAGTAAAATAAGTGCTGCAAATTCCAAGCTATGTGTGTGTGATATCCTATTTCAGCCAATTCATTCAGATTTTTACCATCAACTCAATACAAACAAATTATATCTCTTAAATAAAACCTCTGCACGCTTTAGAAAACCTTGCCCACAAGAAGACATTTACGTACATCAGTAAGATAAAATCGCCTTATAATCCCTGGATAGTGTGCGCAATAAACGTAAAGGAAGTCTAAATAAGAGCTTTCAAAAGCCTTTTAATCCTGAGGTCTCTGAGCTAGATGAAGAATTGCTTAGAATACACATTAGCATCAGGAGATTGACAGTCATATCAGTGGCATCATCTGAAAGTCGTATGGCATGATGATACTTCATGCAATCGGAAGGAATACCTAAAGTAACAGATTGCTATTTTAGGTGAGTAAACTTAAGTTTGGAATAAGCTTTTCGTAATGCATGTGGTTGAAATGCAATGCACGAAATCTTAGAATTCAAGTTTTTATGGACAGCTGTATTACCTGCGTCATGATTAACAAATCTAAAGAGTTCCAAAAGATATTAAGGCCAAAAAAAATGAGGAAGAAGAATATTTATTCAATATATAAGAATTCTATCTCATCAAGTGCACACAAAAGATGTTCATCGATAGTGGACAGCTGTATATCTATAAATGGAATATTTTATACATTGATAATCAAATTAATTGAGCATACATTAGAACAACCAGCATTAATCCGAGAGAAGGCATACACTCTATGCAAACGTTAGTGGTCGTGCGGGATAACGGAATCACCCTGATCATTTTTTTATAATTATTTTTATTGTACACGACAAAAATCATAATTTCAGCGAATTATTTAATTATCAGATCATCACTTACCATCTTTTAAGAACTTTCCAATTTTTCTTTGATAATTTGAGAAAAAAATGCATTTAAACTGAGCCAAAACGTTTCAAATGTCTGACTGTAATAAAGAATACAAATCACAGACACTTTTCGCTCACATCACAGGAATGATATTTGCAGGCAAAACTCTCATATTTTGTTCAAGTTACTGTGATTTTATTGTCCTGTGATGATTGGGAAATAGCATGTTAAATTTCTTCATGCTTGTGTCTTTCTGACACGGCGCAGTGTGCTTTGAGGTACACTTATGTGGTTGTGGTTATATCTTCCTTGATGGCGTTTTTTGGGTAACATTTGAAAATTTTCCTTTCAACTCAAACGTTTCATTTTCATTGCTGTTCTCAAATTTATTTTCTATATGATTAATATCCATTATTTCATAAGGTTCTTCCACTAAGTCCTTCACAGTAGAAAAATGAAGCCTGTTCATAGAAAATATTTTGGAACAAAAGTGGTTGCATGGGGAACTCGGTCACCCCAAGCACCTTAAGATTATAAAAAAAAACCTGTTTGACACTTCCAAAAAACAGTGAGACATTTGACAAATGCATTTTAGTTCCCGTGAAGACTGTCGTACAGGAGGGTACTGACAAAGTCATTGGTAATAGACATTTTCCCCAGAATTAAAAATTTCTTGAGTTTGGGGTAACTGTGTGCCCCGTGGGAACGCTCCCGGGTTAATTTGCAGGAAACTTAGCAATGCGAAAATTGTTCTTGAGGAAATATTGTAATATACTCCCACGTAACTCCTATGATGTATATTTTAAGTTAGAAACGCTAACTATAACTGATACTTTTTAATCTCGCAACAGAAAAGATAAAAGATAAACGTACACAAATCATTCTGAAACTGAAAACTGGGACGCAGTTTCCGGATTATTTGATATACTTCATGTATCAATAAAATTGTTGATGTTTTAAATCCAAGAATTTGCAGTCTTTCGATTTTCTACCACGATATTTAGTCATACGTAATAAAAAGAACTTTTAATTTTGAGACTTAGAAAGGCGGATTGGAGATCTACAAAAATAAAAGCCCCATTAATGATCTAAAATTCTGAGCAGTTTTATCTTATATGCTAACAACTTTCTCTGCGAGAGAATTCCGTGTAAAATATAAATGCACAATAAATAGATAATACACTTATTGATTGATCACAATACTGTAAAATTTGCTATGTAAGTTTTACGCTGTAATTTGAGTGAAAAATAAAATGTTGCGATACAATTTTTGAAAGTTAAAGTTAGTAATATTAGATAGCTAATAGTAATAATTATATAGTGCAGGGGTGGGCAGACTTTTCCAGGCTACGGTCTACTTCTAATTTCTTAGAAGTGTCGCAGTCCACCCAGTGGCCAAGGTGTCATGAGCTTAAGAACTAAAGCATCACATCAATATCATAACGTTTCAGCGGCATTTATTGTTTGCTTCCATCTGCATAGCATGACCATTGGGTCGAAAAAGCTGTTGCTATATTTTCTTCCTTTGAAAAAAAGTTTATTGCTGTTCTTTCTTCGAAAAATTCAATGTTTTCCTCATTATAACAAAATGATAGAGAAATATAGCTGAGAGAAAGATTTTTAAAAAGAAAATGACGCTTAATTCTAGCTAGCGTATTTATTGGAGTATATAAAGGGTGTTTTTTTAGAGGTATAGAACTTTAAATTGCAATAAAAAAACCATGTATTATTCGATTGACATGAATTTTTTTTATTCGAAAGATAATCTTGTGGCATAACATTTTAAATATAATTTCTGGCATATAACTGCCACGGCTGGCTCGGATGTAGTCCAATCTGGGCGTCCAATTTTCGATGACTTTTTCCAACATTTGTGGCCGTATATCGGCAATACGGTGAATGTTGTCTTCCAAATGGTCAAGCGTTTGTGGCTTATCCGCATAGACCAATGACTTTACATAGCCGCACAGAAAATAGTCTACTGGTGTTAAATCACAAGATCTTGGAGGCCAATTCACAGGCTAGGCGGTCACCAAACGTGTCTTTCAATAAATCGATCGTGGTACGAGCTGTGTGACATGTTGCGCCGTCTTGTTGGAACCACAGCTCCTGGACATCATGATTGTTCAATTCAGGAATGAAAAAGTTAGTAATCATGGCTCTATACCGATCACCATTGACTGTAACGTTGTGGCCTTCATCGTTTTTGAAGAAGTACGGACCAATGATTCCACCAGCCCATAAAGCGCACCAAACAATCAGTTTTTCTGGGTGTAACGATGTTTCAACATACACTGGTGGATTAGCTTCACTCCAAATGCGGCAGTTTTGTTTGCTGACGTAGCCATTTAACCAGAAGTGCGCTTCATCGCTAAACGAAATTCGCTTATGAAAATCGGGAACAACGGCAATATTGTTTTGGGCCCATTCGACGAATCTACGCCTTGCTTGATCATATTTAAAATGTAATGTCACAAGATTATCTTTCGAATAAAAAAAATTCATGTCAATCGAATAATACATCGTTGTTTTATTGCAATTTAAAGTTCTATACCTCTAAAAAAACACCCTTTATAAGCAACAATTACCTCAACATTACATAAAATAATACAAATATTTATAACTTGAGAACGACACAAATCGTGCGCAAAAAATTCTGCGTACACTGGTAAAAAAAATTAAGGTAATGGATTGTAACTAAAAGTTAATACTTTTTAAGTTATCCCGTTCTTTCTGTAACTCTCTCAACATATTTGGCAAGGATTCAACTAGCTTAGTTGTCTCTCTCATCTGAGATTACTTTGTTCCATTCTTCTACTACGACATATTTGAGCATTTTGTTGGATGTTATTACATTCTCCCTGATTATTCACTCGAGTAAATCTCACAAATGCTGTATTGTGCTTAGTTCTGGGCACTGGGATGGCTTACAAAATTGGTTTGAGACATAATAGAACAGCCATAGCTTGGTACCTTTGTCCTGCTGAAAGTAAAACTCATGACTCACCGTAAATGTCATGGCAGTTTCCCTTATATTTTATTTCAAAAAGTTCAAGTAATCAGTTTTGTACATTGTGCTGATTCAATAAATTTCCGATTTGGTACCCAAAGACTTTCTATGCACCTCCAAACATTATGCCTCTTCCTCCATGTCTCATAGTCGAAGATTTTCTTTCTTAAGATTTGTCCAGGAATATTTGCAAGCATATTTTTAACATTTGTGATGCTGAAAATGCATAAATTACTTTCAATTGAATATATAACATTTTCCCAATAATTATGTGTCCGTTATGTTGGCGAATTTTACTCTCTTAGTTCATTCGAGAGATGAATGGCTTCTTGAATGCAACTCGGCCATGATAGTCATCATTTTTCAGTTCTCTTCGAATTATAGTTAAAGTCACACTTTTTTGCAATACCTCGGAAAAATGTTTAGCTATTTATGAACCTTATACTCTAGGGTTTATTTTTATAGAGCGTATTACAAAGCAAAATTCTCGAGATGACACTGCAGACGGGCAGCCGGATCTTCGCCTGGTCGTTAAAATTTAGTTGATTTGTTGTTTATGAACACTTATTGAATCAACACAAATGTCTTCTATTAAGGGTTTCAGCAATTACTTTAAATATTTCTCCCTTTTTCTGAAGATTTAAGATGATCTTCCTTTCAGTAATACATCGATATCTTTCCCGTTATCTGCCATGGAATCACACAAGTATTTAAGTCTCAACTCCTAAGTAAATCGTGTTATAGAAGCATATAATTACTTAAAACACAACGGCAATTATCTCACATTTAAATGCTTTTTAAAGTTCTATTTTGCTAGTGTACGCAGACTTTTAGCGTAGCTGGTTGGTGGTGATTATTTGGGGGTCATTCTTGTTTTTTTTCATGTTGAGGTGGATTTTGTTGTTGCTGTTGAAATAAGGAAATTTTGAAGAATCTCCAACAGGTATATTGGTTTTCTGAAGCAAGATGTTAAGTAGCATAAACAAGTGAGACAATTGCCTGTACTCAGACTTTCGGAGGCAAGTGTATTTCTATTAGTATGTGCGTCTTAGGTCTTAGTAAAAGAGGTCACTCCAAAATGTCTTCGCGGTCCACCGGTGGATCGCGATGGATTTAATGCCTTCCCTGAATATAGTGTTAGGGGTCTCAGGGGTGTTAAATTTTTCTAGAGGTCTGCAAATATAAACAATTTTCAAGCAGGTGTAATTCTTTTAAATTTAAATTAAATGATTCGAATCTTTTACACATTATTTATAAAAAAATGGGGCTTCAGAAAAGTTATAAAATGTTTAAAATAATAATAATTTTAAAAATCATAAGTATATGAAAATTCTATGATAAATATTAATTATTTTTTGCGTTGGCGCACATTATTTTCTAAAATAGTAGCCTCTGATGCATAAAACTTTATAGAATTATAAAATGCATCATACTCATTAAGCCCTACCTAATTTTAGTATTATATATCTTTTGTATTTCAAAATATTTATGTAAAACTTTGCAAATTTTTAAATATTTTTAAAAAATTTATTTTTTTTTATTTATTAAAATATGTAAGTTATTCTATTATTCTATTTATATAAAAATAGCTACAGTGTAATGAGAATACATTTAACTTTATTAATCAACTTATAGCTAGTAATTAAAGCTACTATTTTAGAAGATAGCATGCGCGACGTAAAACGTAATAAATATTTCTAATAGAAAAGTTTCTTATTTTCATATGCTTATAATTTTTAAAATTATGATTATATGTTAAACATTTTATACTTTTCTGAAGCCCCATTCCTTTATAAATAATTTGTAAAAGATTCGAATTATTTAATTTAAATTTAAAAGAATTATACCTGTTTGAAAATTGTTTATATTTTCAGACCTTTAGAGAAATTTAACACCCGAGACTCCGTAATACGTTTAACACGAAAACGCTTAAGATGAAATATCGGTTAACGCGAAATAATACAACGATCACGACAAACTACTATGCATTTTCGTGCATGTTTTTCTCTTAACATGAAAAAGATTTCCCTTCTTGTAATGCCCAAAATACGGATAACCAGAGATTTAAAAGGGTTGGGAAATGAAAAAGAGATGGTTCCAACATTATTTTTTTATATTTTTGGAATGTGCTACTGTATTATAGGAAGAATTTGTTGCAGTAGATAACGATAATAAGCGTACAGCCAAAATTATGGCAGGCAACGACATTTTTAGGTTTGTTCAGTACTCAAAAAATATCACTGATACTATTGAAACCGGTAGCGAAAATGAAATGAATAATATGGGTCCTGTTTCCTCGTCATATTATATGTACATATAATGTTCTCTAAAAATAATTGATTTTGTTAAATATCTGATTTTTTTTCAATAACTTTTAATACGAAAGAACATTTCAGTCCCCCTCAGTTTCTTGTTAAGCGATTTTCAATTCAATACATAATAATAAAGTGTAAAAATACCTTACAATTGTTATAAAACATAACAATATAATACATAACAATATGATTTGAAAGCATAATACAACTGTTATAGAACACAACAATGTATCTTAAAAGCAAGAAATTGTTATAAATTTTTATAACAATAGAAAAGAAAATATTGTTACGTAGGTCCAGTTCGAGGATTTTATGCAAAACAATCACAAAGAAAATAAACAGTTCTTTGAGAGCGATGCAAACTTATCTGTGAGGGTTCATTAAGGATTGTGTGTACGTATCTCCACTACCAACTAACCTTACAGACTTAAGGGATTAAAGCATCTGCTGCAAGAACTACCTCAGACACACTAAACAAAGTTTGGGATGAACTCACCTAACGATTTTATGTGTGGCATGTGACGAATGTGGCTCACATTGAACCTTTGTAAGCTTGCAGGTAAAACTGTTTCAGTTATTCTTTCATTCGATGTAGGAATTGTACTTGTAAGTTATATGTGATAAATACTATAAAGTGTTAAAACTCTGATATATATATATATATATATATATGCATATTCATTTAGAAACACCTGGTATATATGATTGAAGTAAAAGCTACCACAAAGAAGTACGAGATTGTTATGTTTGAGTTAAGTGGGAAACATAAACATGTGTTATCACGTGATCGTGACGTCACATGGATTTAATCCATCGCATAAAAATGGGATGAGGTGGTGATGGTACCTCAGGCTAATATGGATTTACTATCGACGCCTGTGCACCTCCATGTAGTGCTACCGGTAACCTGGATATAATCATACACTCAAACGGTAAAGAATGCTGTGTCGAAAGTGTAGTTCCCTACAAGAGAAGAAAGGTAGGTACGAAGGTTTCTGGCTCTCTTTGTTTGTCAAATCTGCTTAGCAACACTCCCGAAATGGAAGATGCTAGTGTAAGTTTGGAGAACCTTGGGGTAAGGGGAAAAATGGTGTACGTAGGAGAACGAAGCACAAGAAACCATAGCTAGAGTTAGGGGAAAGCAGATAATTTGTGGAAAGAATGTTCACCCGTTTAGTTTTCGCGGTCGAAATTGGTTAGTACTGTGGTCGCTCAAAGACCCACTGGACCCCTCCACCCCCAGTTCCATCGGCTTTTGAAAGTATATAACAGAACTGGTACTTATGCAGAGAAGAAGTCTCTGTACGTAAGGAAGGTAAAAACCTTCTGACCAGTGCTCACGACGAACCTGACGGTAGTTTCTCGGTACATGAACAAACAATACACAAATATTCCGAACGGTAGTCTGTCCACGAAATTAATCTTCGCCTAATTTTCAGCCAATTGGCAGTCCATGTCTGTAGCATTCAAACAAACGAGCTCGTGTCTAACTTTGAGTCTCAATACAATTGAGAGGTAGTTTCACGATGTCGTCAGGGCTAATATCTTGACTTCCATAAAAAAACCCGCTTCCCTTAGGTTGTTTATTCTGGGCAGACGGTGACGCAAGCTCAGAACATTCTATAAGACATATACAGCGTTAGCTCCTAGCACGCATGCTTATCAGTCGGTGATTCGCTCTTATTTTATGATAATGTTTTCAGTGTAGATCTTTCAAACACGAACAACACTAGGAGAACTGCAAACTCCCACCAGCGAAATTAGGTCTTCATAGTGTGCAAGCCCTGTGTTCCGGAAACGGAAGAAGCAAGTCGGGTTCTAATTCCCAGGGCGCGTCGTTAACTTGATTGTCCGTTATGGTACCGAGTGGAGGACGATACAAATAGTACATTTGTTTGCAGAGTAGGGGCTTAAAATGAAACTTATAGAAGATTTAACACATGCTATAATCAACAATTTGATATACTTACATTTACCCGTTTTTTCTGCATAATGGCAGCCTCTTTCAACTCCGAAATCACTTTTTACCAAGGAGGATTGTACAACGGTTTCGGGACTCGAACCCTCCGAATACAGAAGATAGACTTTAATATCACAGTTATTGCATTCGATTTCCCAGCCTACGGTGGAACCAGGAAGATCCACTTTGAGGGAGATGTTGTGTTTAGATCGGCGACCCACTACAACTTTACGGACATCATCATCATCTACGTTCAATTTGTTCAGATTCTTGAGGTACAGGTTTTTCGGAATGGGATTAAATACTCGTACCTGTTAGAAGAAATAGTATATTTTAACATTTGAAAACTTGGAATAATGAGCTATTTTATGAAGATGTATATTTTGACAAACACAACAATAAACATTTTTTTCCATTCATAACTTTTCCTTAACACTCAAAGATTAGTTGATACACCTCAATAAAAAAATATTTGTTTTCTTTAGATTTCGAATTTATATAAAAGAAATTTATTTGAATAATGTGAAAAGTAAATTTAATAGTATAAATTATTTAAAAAAATCACTGAACAAAAACATTTTTAAGTGAAAATTTCTTGCTATTAATTTAATGGTTTTGATACTAAAACACAATTGTTTGAGAGACAAAATCTTTTGTTTTCGTAATAGTAAATGAAAACAAGTTATTGATTCTTTAATCCTCAAATAATTTCCATCTTTATATTTTTAAGTCAAGAAATTGAGAGTACCAAAAAAATTATAGAATATTATACATTTATAATATCTCGAAACTATACGTGTCATTTTTGTATTTTATTATTTTTATAATTTTGTCAAGTCAGTTTTTAGTTTATGGTACGTACTTACTATATTATTTTGTAATGTTATCCAGAGATGTGATTTTCTTTATCATAGAAAAATAAAGTATGCCTTGAGAATATCTATTCAAAGTGAGAATTACGGTTTTTATATTTAGTTTCTTTTAGCTAATAATAAAGTCATGCTTAAACATATTTTCAAGCCGAATATGCTCATCATATTTCAATCAATAATTTTTTGAATATTTAAACAATTTTACAAAGAAACATTTAAATTTGAGGTATTTTTAGATGCTGAACAACTAAATGCATAAAAATTCACGTTAAGACTTTAAGATTATACACACAATGCAACATGAGAAACTCAATATCAAGAAAGGGAAATGAGGCAAATTTGAAGTGTGCCATTGTGGCTAGAATGTCCGTAGGTATGGATCGAAGCATTTATGGACAAGCGTCCACTTTAGCCACCAATTTGCAGCTTGCGCAGATCATTCTTGATGTTCCTAATCAATGTGTTAACCTTGAGTTTCTAATCAATGTTTTAATAATAGATTTTGATAACACTTTTTTATTCATAAAATGAAGTCTTGGGAGGATCAAAAATAAAGATTTATAATTTTTGTTGGTAATTTCGGACTCCATTAATATTTCCGTGTTAAGGTATAAAAATAATGCATTTAGTAATATGTAAATAGTAATCTGGGTGGTATATTTCCTGATTCTTTAATTCCATTGGTCAGTCAACGATTATATCTATTATATTTTTATGTTATTCAAATGGTTCAGTGCATCCTTTTAGACATTTTGGTTCATTAGACCAGGGAACCTCAACCCCCGGTCCGTGGACCAGTACCGATCCGTGGATCAAATGGTGCCGAGCCGCCTAAAGAACATTAAACTATTGCCATTTTGTTTAAAGTGGTGCATTTCTCTCACATTTGTGCAACTTTCCACGGAAATCGCTTTATATTCCACATTAAATCACTTCTATTCATTTTTAGTGTAACTACGTTTTATTCTGAAGGCATATTTAAATGTAACTTAATTAAAATTGTTAAATCAAAACAATCTAAAAGATAAACAATCAACGTGTCCCACCATTAAACGGGCCGGGGTAAAATTATGAAACGTTGACCGGTCCGTGGCGATAAAAAGGTTGCGGAGCACTGCATTAGACGACACAGAAGATCTGTACACAGCACAAAGAACATTACCTAACTAATTCTACAAACTAAAAAAAAGTATAACTCTCAGATGACTTGCAGCACCATAAACATTTTACATTTAATTTACAACACTAGTCTCGATCTTTGTTAATAGGGAATTTGATATTAAAATTCTTTTTTAAGTGGGTAGACAAAGATTTATTAGACTGTTTTGTTCTTAAGTTAAATTAATAAGTGGCTTTAATGTAATGGGTGAGGCAAACAAAATTAGAATGTTATATCCGAAATAATTTTACCAAAGAAGGGCAGTTTGGATTTCCATCTGGATCTGTTCGAGTACCCCCATAGATAACGGGCAAAATATCAGCGTCGATATGTTCTTGTAGATCATCCTTCCAGCCATCTACATTAAAACACATAGTTGTGAATTTCTTTTTTATTCCTTGTATAATCCTTAATTTTTTAAAGAGATAAAATGAACGGTTGAATTCTAACATGGCACGAAGAGCACAGTGTATTCATGCTTATATTTAAAGCAATCACTGAACATATTTTTAAAAAACAACGTAACTTAATTGAGGTTTTAAAAATGTAGCTTTTAAATTAAAACATCGAATCATATTTTTTTGAAACCTAATAAAACTAAATCACTAATAATTAGAATATAATAAAGTAGAATTCTAGAAATTTTAGTTATTAAAAAAACTTAAACTGTATTTTAGAAATGAAAACAAAAAAGTTGATTTTCCTATTATAAATTTAAGACCGCGTCATTTAAAATCAGTTTTAAAGATAAACAGATGCAGGATTTAAACAATTATAAAATAATATACACAAAATCTACAAAAAAAAAAATAATAATTTAATACAATAATATGACGTACAATTTTTCTTATCCATAAAATAACATCAATATCATTAAGAGAATGTTTCAGTAGAAAAGTACTTCACAAAATTTAATCTCTAACCGATTATCAGGAGACAAAGTGTTTACCTTGATTTCTTTTACTAACTCATTTGATAAGAAGTAATAAAAAAATTTTTAAGTCAATTCATACATTGAATGGATGAATAGAAAGTATTTTATTAACGATTGAAAATTTGAACATTATATATATTATATATATAGTATATTAAAATAAAAGTGAAAAAGTTCTAAAACCTGCAATGCTAAAGAAGGAAAAAATTGGAGATCATGAGACATAACAGATGTAGATACAAAAAAGACTTTGGACTAAACTGGAGACGTATTATGACTTTTAAAGCTGCCGCTGAATTAGGCCAGCGATTTAGGGTTACAGCAATGCTTTATGGATACAACCTTCACCCTACAGCAGAAACTTTCGACATAGTAGAATATATATATATATATATATAGAGGGAGAGAGTGAACTAATAGTAGGGATTGAAAAAAAAGCATGCTTTGTTGTAACAATACACATCCGGTTTGGCTAGTTTGGCTGAAAAACCGGTTTTCGGCGCCAACTTTTGTCATTGTTTTTCAATTCCTTCTATTAGCTCACTCCCTCTATATATTTATATATCTATTTATCTTGCTCAAATTTTCAATCGTTAATAAAATAATTTCTATTGATCCAATCAAGTTCAAATAATTTTTTTAAAACTTGTAGTGAATGACCCTTGATGTTAATACAGTTTTTTCAAATATTAATTTATTAATTAAATTAATTTAAATTTAATTATTTATTGATTTTTGACGCCAACTTAGATTCGTCTCTATTGTTGTAACAATGTAACTGTTAAAACAAAGACAACAGTTGGCACCGAAAACCTGTTTTTTAGCAAAACTAGTCAAACCGGGTTTGCATTGTTACAACAATGCAGATAAATCATGCTCTTTTCCCAATTCTTATTATTAGTTACCTATATATATATTTATTTATAATATATATCTTATTCAAATTTTCAATCGTTAATATAATGCTTTCTATTCATCCATTCAAAGTAGGAATTGACTTAATTTTTTTTATATTACTTGTTTGAATCTAAGTTGGCGTCGAAAACTGGTAATTAATTTAATTTAATTAATGAATTAAAATTTGAAAAAACTGTATTAACGTCAAGTGTCATCCACTACACGTTTGAAAAAAATGTATTTTAACTTGATTGGATGAATAGAAAGTATTCTATTAACGATTGTAAATTTGAACAAGATAAATATATAAATATAAAGAGAGAGTGAACTGATAGTAGGAATTGAAAAAGGAAAAGTTTTCTTGAAACATAATTATAATCCATTCATAAGATTGATCTTGGTAACGGGAAAGTCTCAAGTTCCTTGATCTTATTCAACTTACATGTTATTTTAGTAAACATAACAATAAATAAAGCAACAATAAAAAATCCCTTAAATCTTAATTTTAAGAATTAATACTCACTATATCCATATATTTTGAGCTTCTTTACAGTGTCATCAGACAACAATGATTTAACCATATTAAACAGACAATAGAAGAAAGATGGAGCTGAAAAGAATTTTTTTTTTATTAATTGGATGAATAAAGTAGCATTTTAGAATTTCGCTTTGGTTTTCTAACTTTTAAAAATTCTTGAGTCTAAGAATTCTTTTATTATAAAAACAATAAAACAATTTGAATTAAATATCTCTTTTCATTATCATGTTCTACATTTTATTTAAAAAGTGTAATCCTACTAGATAAATGAATCATATAAAAAGATAATTTAGATTTAAACTCAAATTGAATACAGAACTAGAAAAGTAAGTAGTAAGCAGTAAATACATATTCCAATCAAAACACCTTAATTCTTTACTGCATTTTTAAAAATAAGTACAGCGTATAATTATGCAGGTAATAAATTAAAAAAAATAATAAATATGAACACATCGTTTGAATGTCAGACAAATGAGTAAATCACATGGTTTAATAACTAAATAAAATGATGAATAATTAATAATTGATTGATATTGCTAATTTCATGTTGTAAGGAAAACTATTATTTTTAGTCGTTTTAAATAAATATAAAATATCTTTCATAATTTATTAATCTCAACTTGTCATCGACATTTTCTTTTATTGAAGACAGATAAAATAATTCCCATGCATCACAAGTATCACACGGGACTTACAGATGTAAAAAAAAGATAAATAAAAAAAAAAAAAAAAACGTAACTTAACAAAAGTTACGAAATAATGAATTATAGTCATTGAAGTTGCGAACTAAAAAAGTAGTAACTCCCAAAATGTTAGGAAAATAAATACAAATTTTATATTCATGTCAAAATCAGCAATTAAAATATGGCATTAGTGACAATATAATGTAGTTAACATATGTTTAGTTTAAGGTATCCAACTACGTTCGGAACCGTGATTTTAAAAAAGCGCATAAATGGGTAATTTTCATGATGTTTAGTGTCACTCAGATTAGAACACATGCATAAAATTGTTTTAAGGACATTTTGACAAAAAAATTATTTAAATATAATATTTTGACAAAAAATTAACTTAGAATAATCTTTTTCCAAATGTTCTCCTTTTGTGAAAAATGGTTCTATTATAATAATATTTTGCCTGTATACAGCTCAGACCTCTCTACAGAGGCTCAACTAGAATTTTTGAAAAATTCACATTATTTTCAGAGTTACCACCCATTGAAATAATTATTGGCGTTTTTTTCTTAAATTTGCTCCCCTCTGTTGTCGTAAAATATGAATAAACCCACTTCTAAGCTAGGAACAAAAGATGAAAAACTTCTTAACATAATTTTAAAGTTAATGTACAAGGTTAGATCTTCCGATTGATAAAACGTTTACAAAGTGTGCTGTCTGCCATCTGGAGGGGAAATTTGAAACTAAAATTAATGACGGGCGTCACATATTTGAGAAGAGATACATTAAATCAAATGGACATTGTTATAAATTATTAAGTTTCTTTACATTCTTTTATTTTTCACACTGTATTCATTTTTGTTTTTTGAAAAGAATGAGTTCTTGTCAAATTTGTTTCTGTATTTTCATTTGCAAGTAATACCCGTTTTAAACATGAGCGAGCTGAGATTTTGTTTCTTCTAAAAATGAGTAAATGTGAAGAGAAAGAGTAAAATTAGATTATTTCGTATATTTATAAATTGTTTCAAAATAAACTCCGAGGAATAACTCGAGAGAACAATTTTTTTGTTTTGTTTAGGGAGACTTTTATGGATGCAGAGGCTCAACTAGAATTTTTGAAAAATTCACATTATTTTCAGAGTTGCCACTAATTGAAATAATTATTCGCGTTTTTTTTAAATTGCTTCCCTCTGTTGTCATAAAATATATGAATAAACCCATTTCTAAGTTATATATTTCAAAAATTCTAGTTGAGCCTCTGAAAAGAGGTCTGAGCTATAGACAGGCAAAACATTATTATAATAGAAGCATTTTTCACAAAAGGAGAACATTTGGAAAAGGGATTATTCTAAGTTAATTTTTTGCCAAAATATTGTCTTTAAATAATTTTTTTTGTCAAAATGTCCTTAAAACAATTTTATGCATATATTCTAATATAAGTGACATTAAATATCATGAAAATTATCCATTTATGCGCTCTGCAAAATCACGGTTCCGAACGTAGTCGGATACCTTAAGCAAAAAAAGTCTTGGGGGGAAAATGAACAACACATTAGTATTATCAATAAGCAATTTTGAAATTTCAATAATTTCTAATCTTTGAATTAATCAAATAGAATCAAAATTTTCATGAAATTTAATGTTTTTTTTTTTTTTTTTGCTATGGATTAGAGAAATTTAACAAAAATTTACATTAATATATAAAATCTAAATAAAAAAAATGTCCCATATAAAGTCTCATTACTCAGCATAGGGAAGGACTTTTTTTCATTTTTATTATATTTATTCAAAAAAAAAAATCTAGTAAGTTTCAGACAGTAGGAATCAAGTACGTAGTATTAATAATATGCCTTTGGCATACCACTTGAAGGAAAGTTTCTGAATTATTACAAAAAAACCCTGGTTGTTTAACGCGTGAGGCTAAAAATAATCCAACTTGGAATGAGACCAAAAAACGTATAATGCTGGCTCTACGCTTTATGTTTAATACCTATTCTTTCTCACACATTCAAGTAATCGTTCTCTTTTGATGTTTTAAAAATAAACAAGGTATTTTACTTAATAAGCTTATAAAATTTTCAGGAATAAAGATCGTGAAAATATTGCTTCTTTATTTTGATGAAAAAGATTGCACTTTAAATTAAAATCGGAACTCTATTTCTAAATGTTACTATCAAGTTAAAATAAAATATTAATTCATAATTGTCTCGTAAGATGTAGTAGCATAATTTAATTAATTTGTTTATTTATAAAGCATTGCTAACCTTTGAGGAATAACTACATTTTATTATTAAAACATTCCAAACTAATTATATTTTTATTCAAAATATTTTATAAAGTCAAAATGTTAATAATTTTTATTTTGTTTTGTTGTTTAAAATTCTTGTATTTAATACTGTGTTACTACATATATATTACATTTTAATTTATAAAACCAATAGTTAAGAAACAGTTTTCAATAATAGGCTGAGTCGTAAATACCTATACTATGAAGTTATTCCTCCAGTTATAAACTGCCCAAAATATGTCAGATTATATTATACGTTAAATATTTCCGTATTTAACTACTAGAATTAAAGACAACCACTAACCTTAATTTTTTTTAGGGAAAAGGTAAATTAACTTTCCATTCGGTATTCGATTAAGAGTTATTTAATTTTGGCCAGTATATCAATTATCTTTTTTCAATACAGAATAAGAACAGTCAATAATATCAACTGTTTTGAATAATGGTGCAGAAAAGAAAAAATATATAATTTAATCTCCCAGAAATGTTAGATCTAAATAGAGTTGAAATAGCTAGACATGTTTATTAGAATATTATTGCAACAATTTTTCTTTACTTATTAGCCAGGTGCAGTAAGATTTTATATTTTTTTTTCTACTCATTCTTTTATAAACAAGCAAATGTCTATTAATACATTACCACTTCTTCATGTTTCTATCATATAAAACCAAATTGTTCATGTAATTTCGAATAAATTTTTCAAAACTCAAAATGAAAACATTTATTAGGCATAAAATAGTTAAAGGACTATTATGATGTTATGCACTAAATAATTTGATTATATGGAATGATATATATAGCAACATTGCATGGAAATCATTCAAAGCACCAAAAATTTTTCAGATCAATAAAAAATATAAAAAGCTCTCATATAACTTTAAAAATGAGGTACGAGGTATAGTTAAAGGACCAACTACTTTTTATTATTATTTAATTTTATATATTCTCCATTATAAAAATTAAGCAATAATAAAAGGCAATATAACTGCTATGAAATTGAAATTTATTTATAATAAAAAATATTGATTATATATTATATTCGATGCATTTAGTAACAGAATATATATATATATATATATATATATATATATATATATATATATATATATATATATATATATATACTTTTCTTATGTAATTGTTCTAGTATTTTTCTACTTTTCTTACATAATTATTTTGTGATTTTTCTGCATTAAGAGTTTGAGAGAGTTTGTTACATAATAGTAGTGATTGGTTTTATCATGCTCTCTGAGTTATACTTTCTCTGAAGTTTTGTTTATTTTATTTGGTTTTCCTACCGAGTTGCAAAGGGGGAAGGTTGGCGCCTTCAAACTAGTTTAACCCCACTTATTCGGTCCTAAGTCCGAAATTGCTTTCTGACTCGCTAGGTTCTTCTTTTTTGTAGTTCTTTTATTTCTCTATAATTTTGTTCTTCATGTTCAGCTTTCATATTTTTATTACGTTATTTCTTGTTATGTTCTTTATCTATTATTTCTTGTTTTTGATAAATAATACATATTTCTTTTTATATATATATATATATATATATATATATATATATATATATATTCAATATATTTCATCAGTTTAAACATGAAATATTACAATAAAGGTCATTTATTTAAATGCAATTAAAAATTCAATACACACAAATTAAACTACCGAGTACACAAAAAGAGAACGTACTGTTGATGATGAAAGCTACCTTGAGATTCTCTGGATAGTTGCCTTCGTATAATTTTAAAAATGAAATGGCCAATTCATATACTAAAAAAATAAAAACAATTTTTAATTTGTAAGAAAATATTAAAAAATAAAATTATAGGAACAAAAGGAAATAATTTTAAGTACACATATAAATTAATTTAAACTAATACAACATTTTATATATTAGCATGCAAAATTAATGAATAATGTATAATGTGTAAAAATTTTTAAGAATGGAATACTTGAAGTTGATTACATTGGGAGTCAATTCTAAAAAAAATTAAACACAAATTTTACTTAATCTTTTTTTAAAGTATAAATTTCATTTTTTAAAAAAAAAATTCATTTTCTTGAAATTGAATAAAAATTATAATCCAAAAATATTTTATTTAAATATTTTTGAGGGGAGACCAATTTTATATTTATAAAATACTTAAATAAGAGTTATATTTAAAATTAATTACTAATATCAGCTTATAACAATGATTTTCATTAATAATAGTAGTGAAATTATGTACCCAGTAATTATTTAAAGAATATCGGTATAACATGAAAGGAATCCAAAACATTTAGCTCACAGTCGATCCGCTAAAAATTTCAATTACATTTTAAATAAACAAACCGGTAGCAACGTACAAAACCAGATAAATTAAAAACTATTAGAGATCTAAGCATTTGCTTGATCACGGAGGAGAATCAAAGAAATGTGAATAATTATGATGTTAATATTCAAAAAAGTCTTTTGTGAGTGTATATCTTCTTATATATAACTAAAATATTACTGAAGTGATTCTAAAATTATATATATTAGAAATTTTTACTTATTACATT